>JAFBJT010002377.1:124408-190744 GCA_016785325.1 Chascanopsetta lugubris | reverse complement strand
TGAGTGTGTGTGTGTGTGTGTGTGTGTGTGTGTGTGTGTGTGTGTGTGTGTGTGTGTGGCTCAAACTCCCACCTACCTCACACGCAAAGAGAGCAGGTCTCTGGGCTTTTGACCTTGACAGCTCCGATGTCAGACTCTGCCCTCCAGCCACATATTGGGTGTAAGGATTTGTCGGCTGGGATGCTAAGTTGTGTCCCAGTGGAAACTGTCTACGTGTGTGTGTGTATGTGTGAGTGTGTGTGTGTGTGTGTGTGTGTGTGTGTGTGTGTGTGTGTGTGTGTGCGCGTGTATGGGAGTGGCAAGGTGACATCGCAGCCAAGTGTCAATACTATAGACACACTTTGAGCCACAGTGTAAACACATAGAGCTGTGAAAGTGCAATAATGCACCTTTATTGACACAAAGTGAATCTTTGTGCCTTTGCCCTTTGCTGCTCCTCATTCATCAGCACATCATACCCTCCTGGCCTTAAACGTGCACGTAGGATGTAGTGACATCTAGCGGTGCATGCTGCATTTTAATAACCCTTATACCCTTTCCTCTTTTTTTAATGCATTCTAGGCAATTGTAATAACATGCTGGCCTCCACAGAGACAGCAATTCACACACGTGTTATAATACTCTCATAAAAAACGATAATACTTTTTATTTATGTTCCATTTCTGCTGTTAAAAATTTGTATAAGTGCATCTAAGTCTTACACACTGTTCCTTTAAAGGCAAAAATGTTTTCTATTATAATCAATTTTATATATATTTGAGCATCGAGTTGAAAATATCCATTTCTTGTCGACAAGGATCGAGCCGCACGGATAAGAGGACTAGTGTTGGTTTGTGACATCCCTTCACTCCCGTGCTGCCATTGCCATGTCACCTGGCACTACTCTGACATGTTTACCTCAGGTGGAAGTGCCCTGCTGCTGCCATGGCTGCCTTCAAAATGAGTCTTATATCAGATGGCACATGGAAAAGGCGCTTTTAAAAGATGTTACGCATTTTCATCAGAGGGGCGCTTAAACATGTATACACCCCCACATGCAAGTAAGTGGGGATGTACATGCATAATATACACAATACACTCATTGTACATGCTGTGGACCACATGTATGAAACGTTCGAGTATGTGCAGTGGAGGGTTTGTAAATAAGAACACGTACAGTATATAGAAGCATGCCACATATAGATATATATATATACACATACAGTCTGACACTCATATACTGGCAGGGGGTCACCCACCCCCTCAATCCCATGCTTGGCTCCACTTCCCAAGTTGGATGACTACCTTTCGCAACTTGAAACCTGTGAGAAATCCATTTGTGTGACTGAGTGAACTACTACATTTCACAAACCTACACACACACACACACACACACACACACAGAGGGACCACCAGGGTCAACATGCAATTACTCCTCATAGGGGCTCTCCACTCCGACAAGGATCCTAGAGATGGGAGGGAGGCATGAGAGTGTTAACCCTAATCTGAATTGAGCCACTCGCGGGTTAACCTGGTGCTGCGGAGGAGTCATGTGACCACCAGGTGGTGAACATCACAATCTCACTGTAACAGAAGAGCATTAATAAAAGAGAGCGTTGCTCACGTGCTCCTCCATGCAGCCAGACATGCTTTGACGTTTTCACAGTCTGCAATAACACAAGTGATATTTGGCTGTAAAAGGCTGCAGACAACGTGCAATGAAAATAAAGTGTGGAGTTTAGATCGTTTCATAAATACTGACACTACATTTTCCTAAAGTGAAGAGGTTTCTCTTCCTATTTTGCTTCTTTCGTGAAGTTGTCTGGTGATTTATTTGGACGAGGGGCCACTTAATGCAATTTACTCACCTCCCGCTGTCACATCGGTGAACATCAGGGGAGAGAGGAAAACAATTAAAGATGGATGAAAAGGAAAAGCCTTCACCTCGTTTTTTTAGGGTGTGAGATAAGGGGTTATTATTTCAAGGGGAGTTTCCGACCATAATTTGGAGACGGTCATCCTTGGACTGCATCCCGTTGTGTTCGCCAGTGAGTAACCACCACTAGGGGGCACACTGGTACTGGTAAAGAGATGATGTAGCATTTTTTTTTTTCACATCGACCACATTGATCCACACATCACTGTGTTCAAGGCAACAGTTCATTGACCTGGTGAGCCATATGTGATGTCATAATGTATTATTGTTGACATATTGACAAAATGTAAAGAGTTGTAGTCGCTGTGACGGATTAGTCGGGGGTGTCTAGGCGCATCGCTTATTGTAGACTCTTCATTGCTGCATCATTCATGTGCATCGTTTAAATGTGTTAAACGTAGTAAACACACAACACAACGCGACACCTCCTGTCATTAACTCCACTGTGAGAAGTACAGAGCCGCCGCCACCACTGCTCACTCCCTGCGTGTGGAGCTGTTCTGTACTCACTCCCCATCCCCATATGAATGATTGATGACATTATTTATACACACTGCATATCATACATTAATATTGAAATCTGACAGCAATAATATATACCTACACTTTCTGCAGGGAAGGAAAAGTAGTTTCTGTATGTGCTGCATCATGGAAACTCCAACAGTGATTCCTCACGAGACAGAGTGTGGGATTGTTTGTGTAAGACGGACCGTAAATAAGTAACACATAGGCCTCAGGTAAATTATAACTGGCGTTAATAAGTCAATAGCATTTGCACCGTCATGCTAATTAGTCTCCGCCTTGTTGCTTTTAGTGTGATTGACAGCCTCACTGTGTGCACATCATCATCTCCTTATAAATGGCATAGGATTATGTAAAAGTGGGGTTTTAGAAAGCAGACGGAGGAAGTGTGAGCTGTGGAGGTTGAACAGATGAAAGAGATGAAAGGAGAATATTCTTTGTAGCTGTCGACAATAAATAAGAAACGATCACAAGAATGAACCGATCCTGCACACAGCCACTTCTTGTGCAGGATAGAATACAAGCATATGGCCTATTCACAAGAGAATCAAAGCTGTAAATAGTCCTCAATACATTATACTGTATATTCACATATCACATTATGTCCGGCTGAGTGCTTTTCCCCCCTAATCACTGTGATTACTGGTTTATCCAATGTGTGTTTATATGTATTCACTATTTCTCTATTCCAACATTCATCCATCTATTTATGTATTTGTGCGAAATATTGACAAATATGACTGGAATCGTCCGATATAAGCATGTTGTTAAAGGACTAGTCAGTAAGATTTAGATTAAATCAGTGCTATTCCAATCAGCATAAATGTATTGTCCTGATTATTTCGTTTTTACAGGCATTATGTACAAATTGTACCATTTGAGTTTTATTGCAAAGCACTTTGAGATAATTTATGCAGCATTCAATCAGAGGTGTTGGTCGATATGTGTGAGGAAACTTGCAGCTCCGAAATAACAAACTTCGTTTGAGCCAAGTTATTTTGAGCAGAACTCACAAGTAGATTTTTACTTTGCATGAGATCCATCTGGCTCCCGGTCCATGCACACCAGAAATAGCATCCACATATGTTTGTTTGATTCAGAAATAAAAGAAACGAATTCTAGAAAATGTATATGAACATTCTCATTTCAATGGAAATATGGGAAAAATAGATGCTTTCCTTGGTCTGTGCTGATGTTGGCTGCCTCTGCCATCTGCTGCCTCCTGGTAGAGCAGGTTGTTAGTCCTGCTGAGCACAAACCGTCCTGTGAGACTTTCCTTAATCACTTCCACACCCACTTTCACTACGTTGTTCTCCAGATGCTTGCATTTCCTGTTGAGAGAGCACATGTCCACTTGCTTTGCCTGCTTGGCGTAAATGTCATATGGGGACACAGCTAGTTCCACACTCTCACACTGGCAGATGTAGTTTAATACCTAGTACTTTGCTAACATTTCCTTTGGTTCTGTCCCTAAATGAGATCCTGTAATTCCTCCACACGTCACTGATTTATGTGATTTCATGATAGAGGGGACAGGAGAAAGGAAAACTCATCTCCGTGTTTAAAGGATTGTTGTTTTATGAATATCGCCTCTTTTCTGCCATTTCAATTAGGTATGACAAATCCAGGGCCGTCTGATTCAAAGACAGTGGAGATTTAATGGATTCCATTTATTAGCTTCCAACAAATTGCCTTTTCGGCGGCTGGAGCCTCTTGCATTATTCATTTGAGAGTTCATCTGGTTTGGTTCTAGACGAGCTCAGCCACCGACATTGGGGCTGTGGATGAGTCATCATTGCACGGGAGGTTCTGTGACATTTCAGGGGGGAGCTGAGTTCAGCTGATGGAGGAGGGAGGGGCGGAAGCTTTCAGTAATGGCTGATTGGCTGCTAGATGAGGCAGGCAGGATGATGAACAGGAGGTGCAGGAAAGCAGAATGAAAGGAGGTTCAGGTAAAAACTAGAAACAACAAATATGAAGTTGAGTCTGGCCTTTGCTGCAGCATCACATTTCTGAACTGATGGGGCGGAGAATAGAGTTCAGGATTCCAGGTGCAATCCTATAAAACAGATGTGAAAGGTGTCTGAAACTAGCATCTGAGCCAGTGGACAAGATGTGGAACTTTTGCATCAATGCATCAACATATTGCAGTAAACACCAGATCCACGTGAGCCAACAGGTGGATGCAGGGATAGGGGAGGGGCTAAACATGCTGGCAGTTATAACTCTTTTATAATTTAATAACTTTTATCCACAGCAACATGCCTCTGAGGGTGGATGGGGAAGCAGGGAATTGAACCCATGACCTCATGCATTCTCTGAGCTACACACCCACCACTCATTGCATTGGCAATAGAGTCGGCATATGGAGTGTTGGCAAATGTTAGCAACTTTCATATCTAGCAACACATTAACAAAATGAACAGGTGCATTCATTGTCCACATTCAAAAGGTGTGACAACCACTATTGACTCTTCTGCAGCATCAATTCTGACATCCATCCGTCTATGAACCAAGAACAAGAAGTGCTTGTAAGAAAAGTCTTGGAATTGGTCCAATAAAATCAATAAAAAAAGATATTAGATTTGGTTCAAACAAGAAACACAAAGAAAGTGAAAAGCAGTAGCCTGCACTCTCACACAAGTATTCTGACCTCTGACCACTGACCTCTTGTCTCGCCGCATCTGCCCTCTACAGGTGATCCAGCGCAGGGAGGACGGCTCGGTCAACTTCTTCAGAGGGTGGGAGTCCTATCGTGAGGGATTTGGCAAGATCACCGGCGAACACTGGCTCGGTAAGTGTCTCGGCTGCGGGAGCGTGTGTGGTGTTTGGCAAAGCGCTGGATAAGAGGCAGAGCACCAAGTCAAAGATGTTTCACCCCGGCACTGTCAGATTTGCTTAACTAGCTGTGGGCTGCTGACCGCCAAAAAGACTTTATAGAGGCATCAACATGGTATCGTCAGGCAGTATGACATGAAATCACAAGTGCAGCTTCTTAGAGTGAAGACAGAAACTCACTGGCGGAGGCTAGAATAGCTACAGAGAGATGGATGGAGATAAAGACACGACTTAACTAAAAGAGGGGCCAACAGAGAGAGAGACGTGATTTTTTCCAATTCCACTCCACAGCTCACAAAGCCCATGAGGCACAGTATCACTTTAAGGCACGAGACGAGAACTGTAACAGTTTTTGGATTCACACAATGCACAGAAGACCAGAGCCATAGGGTAAAGATCATATTAAGTCAATGAAGTATTAAAGGTGGAGTGTGTACGATTTGGTGACATCTACTGGTGAAATTGCATGTTGTATCCATCACCTCACTCTTTCCCATTGGAGCATGCAGGAGAACCTATGGTAACCCTCAGGTGTCATTAAAGCTCAAAAGATGTTTAGTGCGTCCACTCTGGGCTACTGTAAAAACATGGCAGCCCCCATAGGGTGGACCCACTCCTGGTGTGAATATACATTAAAGGGCTCATTAAGTCATGCATTGGGGTGATTCTACATTTGTAAAAATGTCTATGTAATTGTTTTGTTATTCTAATTCTATAGAAAGAAGTGGATCTTACACATTGCACCTTTAAGCTGCCTTAAGCAATCTAATAGTAATCATCATAATATACATTTACTCAACACCTAGATTTTTGAGTGTAGATTGGTGGCAGAACCTCAATGATGGTTATTTTACAAAGCCGGCTGAAGCGTGCTAACCCTGCTAATGACAGCTGGTGTGCACTTTGAATTGCTCTCCACCCATTAATGCTCATTATTAACCATCATTTTTTGAGACTATAATGGTATATAATAGATTAGTATTTCAGGCATTATAAAAAATATAACTGAATTGCATTGAATTATGGAACATTAGGTTAAGGCAGGCAGACAACTGTATAATTTCCAACTATACTGTGACTGTAGCAGCATATGTGCATAAAGTCATTTCAGTGTGCGTGAGAATAAACCATGAACATGCTAGAAAGCTCCTCCACTCACATGTCCACATGCTGTGGGATTCAGGGTGGAGAATTCGATGGTACAGTCCTTGTCCAAGTGCAGCTCTGTCACATTGAACTGTTAGAATTGTTGTTGGGGAGGGTCCTTCCTAATGATGGATAGAACTTGTGCAGCAATAGGCCTGTGGAATTTACCATTAGGGAAGATAAAGAAACCTTTAATTTTGTAAAGTTGCGTCCGTGCATGGATACTTAACTTGAAGCATCTCCAGCTAGAAGTTCCCATCTTCAACTTCAAGGTGCCGACAAGTAGCTACTTCCCTCTGTTGTAACGAGGCCTTGTAGCCTCTTTCAAAGTCTGACCTTTGCTCACTTGATAGGAGAACAAGAGCTGAATCAGAAAGCAGGTTTTTAACATTAGGTGTAAAGTATGAAAACTGACAAAGGGATTCAACATGAGGAAACTGTGTGTTGAGTGGGTGCAGTGGACTAATCGCTGTTCTCACAGACAGGCAGCACGTCCCAGGGATCTCGCTCTCAAGTTCCTGTGTAACCTCAACTCTTATCCCTTTGTAACAGAAGGCATCCCCGGTGACGGGCCTCAGCATTCTGCTGTTCTTTTATTTATTTATTTATTTATTTATTTTGTGGCTTAACAACGTGACCTCGCAGACACCTGCTGCGCCACAAACACACACCTGAAGATTAAAGCATCAAGATATATAAGATATATCCTCAACAGAATATAAACAAGTCCTCAGCGGGCCTCATTTAAACTTTGACCCTGGGTTTGACGTTTGAAACGTCACATTTCAGAAGCATTAGCCGGCCAATCGAAGGTTGCTTGGGTTTACCACGCTGTAAATAGATAAATAAATAACCATGACTTAATGAATGCCGAGCCCCTGCGGACGCGTTGTTTCTTGCGTGAGCTCGGTTCGAGTGCTAACGAGCTCACGCCTCTTTAGACCTCCAGTCACAGTTTGCTCAAGTCTCCAGTAAGTGGAGCCTGAATAATTCCATTTCTCTTAAACCACATCACTTGTGCGCGCGGTCAAGGTCATTCCGCATTCCACAGCTGGAATCCCAACAGCACTTCTGGATGTAAAGCTCTCTTTCACACATATGCTACTTAGGAGCTGTGATGGCAACGGCATGGTACATGGGCAATCTAGTTAGCAGACATGTTTAATATTGTATGGCAATGATTGTATATGTTAAAGGGTTTGGGTATCTTTGTAGCTCACATGTGTTTATTGGGCAACATGGTGGTGCAGGGGATTAGTCAGTGAATCCTAATCACCTGGGATCTGGATGTGGCAGTGACAGCGAGCAGATTTGATTGATCTATTTAATTATTGCTTGAACTTACCAATGTTTAATTTCTTATATCCTGTTTTATTTAATCCCTTCTGATGTATTATATTATTAGTTATGTATTAATATTATATAATATCATAATTGTATTCAATGTCTATCACATAATAATTATGATAAATAATGCTAGTAATTAATAATTGGTTAATTAATAATTAATTGCTATTTAAATATTATTATTTATTATACATGGGGGATAAAATAATATATCATGAGATATCTAATTATGAAACTAATTATAGAAACCAATTTTTCTGTCTAGTCAAATCTATTCGAACACATGTGCCACTGACAGGCCAAGAGTGGTACATCAAAACTTTAATTTTATCTTTCTTAATGCAAGTAAGGTAAATGTATCATTAAAATGTATTCAACATTTTACAATAGAAAATTGTATTAATTCCATATTGCACCGGTCTTATGTAGAAACGTATGATTTGTGTATGACCCTTAACATCTGCATGAGTATTTGCCCACTGCATTAACAAGCCATGCATACATGGCACTTGTCCATCAGACGCCAGCCTCAGTAATTATTAATTCACATTATGTAAATTGGTTGCACCACAGCAGGTTTGAGACATGAGGGACATCTGCTCTGTAATTGTGTATAAATGGAATTAACCGGCTCTGCACCATCACTCAGCATCCTTGCTTGACACACTGGGACTGGGACTTGTATAGACTGTACGGCGTTTGGGAGTTTAGGTGAATTTATGTGAATTTATGTGGATCTGGCTCTCCTCGCTGACCCCAGGCCATTACAGAGCGTGGGGCCATAATATAAAACGTGGTTAGAGTGCCAGCCTGATCTCCCTGTGGTACGCTGCAGCGAGAACACGGCAGGAATATGGAAAGACCTGGATTCGGCGGAGTGAATGTGAATGAGGCAGCCGGCTACTTTGAAGCACTCAGAGTAGCCTTGCTCATTCAGGGCGTGTTGTTGTCTCGTTACCCCCATCATCGATTATCCTCAGGGCAAAAAATGAAAAATGGATTTGCGCTCGCCTGCAGCCTGGAAAAGAAAATTCATGGCAGCCACCTTCCTCTGCACCAGCGTGTCTCGCCGACGCCATCAAGCAACATCTGCACATTTCTTGTTATCCTAACGCGCCGTTAAATTCCAATTTCAGGATTTTAAAATTGAACTTAATGATTCTCGATATCAGAAATTAATCTTTCATCCTTTGATTTGTTTTTTTTGCAAATTGAATAATTCCTCAGAGACATTTGTGCGTGTGTGTGGGGGGGAGGGGGGATAACACAATCACATATATGAGCGAATTCTCACACTTCTGCCACCACAGGCGCAAGGCTGCACTAAACTCGATTTTATCACCCGAGAATGAGGCGTGCAGCTTCTGGAGGAAATAATGAAAGAAAACTTTTTTTATTCCAGCAATTTGGCATTTTAGGTGTTAATAGGTGGAGGAAGTCATTGATTTTAATTGGTGTGTCAGTTCTGTGGAGAGTGATTGCAACAATCTTTTACCCTCTCAACAGGGATTCCCCTTTGTTTCTATCTATTTTGAGTGTGTGGGTAATTTTATAACAGTGGCACAGTGGCACAAGCTGTGGCTTGCATACATGGAGGTTGGTGATCATAAGGGAGTCAAGCACCTTTCAGTTTGGGGGCCACAATGGCCCCATTTTGATTGCAAGTGGGTCGAACCAGTAAAATCATCATCAAAGGGGTAGTGGGGAACATTTAAAACAGTACACTTTCAATGAGAATGTCAACATGTAATTGTTTGGTAATAGTTTTTTTATTCTTTTTTTAAGTGACGAAAATGACGAAAATCTCACACACTGCACCTTTAATGTCTTCTCTCACATTGTAACACTTCGCCCGGGCCATATTGTACACTCTGGTGGGCCAATTTTGGCCCGCAGGCCCTATGTTTGACACCCCTAATTCGACGACATAAAATATAGTCCCTTGGCTTAACAGGAAAAGGTATTTTCACATGATGCACGTAAAACTAATATATTTAAAATATTGCTGAATAATCTCCCCCTGAGGAGCATTTACAAAGATTCCAAAACTGGGTCAAACGATTTGCATATTTCCATTGTCACCATCACCACTGTCAGACAGCTGCTCTGCCAAGCTGACTTGTCTACCTGTAATATAGGTCCTCAGACTGTTTAATGCAGTCCCAAAGCGGGTAACCCACTTTTCCAGATGGCCCCTTACTGTAATATAACTCTGCAGTCTGCAGAGGTTGAAAGCAGCATTTGGAAAACACGCAGGGATTGAGATGGCATCTCTGTCTACCAAATTTATTTTTTGTGTACAAACAAAATAAAACAAAAAGGGTCCATGAGTTGTTGAGTTATGGGATATCAATCTCAGCTTGACACAACCACTTTATAGTGACATTGTGTCCTTTCTCTCTGTTTTTTTTATAAACCCATCATCATGGAAGTGACGTTCAGGAATGTTTCAACGGCCATTTATCAGAAAGTGTGGAAGGTCATTCTGGCTTGATGTAGAAACAGAAATCACATACTTGATATCTACAAAGATCAGTATCAATATAAGTACAGCATTTATTACTAACAATGTATTTGTACTTGAACGCATTAACAGCCCAGCACAGTATTCAATTTTATTAATCACTGGAGCATTAACAGCTCAATCGATACCTGTTCATGGGATTCAAGTGTTTTCAGTGGCTCCAAGTCATTAAGATGAATATTAATTTGTTGTTCTACCAAACGCAGGATCGGATATTTGTCATCCGTTTATTTATTTATACTCTGACATCTTCTCTTTTAAGCCTTTATTCCATTTCATCATGCTCAGACAGCCTTTTCCACTCTAATCAATACACATTCAGAAACATCCAGTGGTTCATTGTGTCGTGTGAAATCACAAGATGGATTAGATGGAGAAAAGATCTGCGTCAGAAGATCGTTATTTCAACTTCCACTGAAGCGATAATGACTGAACAGACGAATGTCACGTCTGTCTGTGCCTCATTTTTAGTTTTTAAGTTTTCAGGTTCCACTCATCTGATCTGATAAGTTTCCACTGAGCTATTGTGAGTCAAAGTCAGCTGTCAATCATGACGAGGCTATTTGTCGAAAGCTATAGATCCGAAGCTGAACACGTGAACATACAGAGCTGTGGTATGAACTGGCTAAAATGACACAAACCATCCTTAGGAAAAAAAAAACATGATCAATACCACACCCAGCCATGAAGGGGCGATCAAAACAGTCAAAACAGTTATTTCTTTAACAGATGCATGAGACGATACATGGGATACTTGAAGGTATTACGTATAAGATGAAGTGACATCTTTATGATCATAAAGGACTTAGTTAATTCAACCACTAATTTTTTACACTTTTTTTATACTTCTATTAGAATCATTGCTTTTATAAATGTTTTTATATATATTCCATTTCTGCCATTTTTCTGGACCTGAAACAATTATAGTTGCAAAAATATTGGTTTGCTGCCCTTCAGTTTGTATTCTGACCTCAGTCTGTGCATCTTTTGCTTAGTAGGTGTATATGAGTGGTTTGCAGATCAATGTAAAAGTGCTTCACTTGCATTAAATGAACACATTTACTCTTCTACTGGAGAGGTATCAACACTGCCGCTCCCTGTGATTAAAGCCATAGTATGTTGATTGCCACCTGGTGGCTGGGAGTAGTAAAGATAATACACCTCACCCCCTCCATGTAAGCAGATAGGACACACTACATGCCAAGTATTTTTTTCCCCATGACATTGCATTGGTGTTTGGTTAGATTATATATATTTCATTATGATTTGTCGCCATAGAAACCGGAAGTAAGTGGGACATGAGTGCATGAGCTGAACCTCAATACTGAGCCTCCATGCCCCGATTCAACTTCATTCATTCAGGAAGGTGAAGTGGCACTGCTGAAGTCGAAACTCACTGGACTTGTTGTGCAGAGTGTTTGGCCTAATACGAAAGAATGTTTTACTCACCGCCGACCCGCGCTGTCACGTCGTCCATCTTTATTTACAACCGCCGGGGGAAAAACAGGCACGGCACTTTTTCCCAAAGCGTTTCAAGAACAAAATATGCTGATGCGGGTGGTTTTATCATATCCTGCTTTGCAGGAGAGGCTGCAGAGAGAGTGAGCTGCAACCGTGGGCGTCTCACAGTCTCCACATGAGTATTTAGCTGATGAGTCTTTGCTCTACGGGCAATTAGTCAGAGGAAAGCTTTTCACTCTGTTACATCTGATTCAGGTAAACCCGGCGAGGTGAAGCCACCAAGGACGCCGCATTATATGCGAGTGGGCGACGTGTTGGATGAAGGCGAAGGCAGAAGAGACAGACTCAGCTTTTATACGACCGAAGGTTGCTGTATTGATGTCACCGTGTAAAACAAAATCTGCTGCCCTCATGCACCTTCCAGCTTCTTTTTCGTAAGCCCTTTTATTCACCGTAGGATTTCTCCTCCTTTGTGTTCACGTCCCGCCCCGAGCTGGTGGGAGCACAGCGCTTTTTTTTGGCGGCGCTTGGTTGACCAGAGAAACCAATGTGGAGCGCACTCCTCTCTCCTCTCTCTCTCTCTCATTATTCAGAGGGATCTTCTTCTGCTTTTTCTTCTTCTTCTTCTTCCTCTTCATCTTAAAATAGAGCAAACTTCAGCACAAACACAGACAGTATATTAAACAGCCCACTGGGAACAGAAACACACTGTCACAGAGTATTAAAAAGACGCTCACTTCTCCTTCTCCCATTCGGCTTTAACACTCACACATGAAAGGAACAGACACCGCCATCCCATAATAAACTCTGCACAGGTTCTGGATGACAGTCAGGTAGACAAGACTAACACTGAATCAGACTCTGATACATAGGCACATGACCTTTGATGCCCAATCAAACAAACACGCTGTCACCTACATTGTCATTCTTTGCAGCTAGCCTATTTCCTCCTTGCCTTCCATTTCTTTTTACCTCTTTTGTGTTCTGTGAAAAGTGTTGCAGCACCTGCTGGTGCAACACTGTACTGTACCCTGTCAGTGGCCACTTTATTAGGCACAGGCAGACGTTGCAGAAGTAAATGGTTTAGAAAAATGATGTTGGAGGAGCTCATCATATGAGCTGATGAGAGGTAGAGGGTCAATTGGATAATTAGAGTAAAGACACTGGTATTTCATTGTTGGTACGTACTAACTGATGCTTTCATTGTCCTAGAACGAGCCCTTAATGTGTATTAACAGCAGGAACAGGTTCATGTTGCATCACTATGTTTGTAAAGGAGCCCAGGCGACGGGCAATTTCCCCATTAGATGTCACTCAGTCTCACAAATTGTTACTTTAAAATGCAGCACAATCATTTCCATTTCTGATTTCTTAAGAAACACTACCCATTGTCCTCTGGCATAGAAATATCATTCACAATTTCTAACTCGCCAAGATAAAAGAAAGAAGGACTTAACCGCAGAATTTAGACCTGGAAGCTGCAAGAGTGAAAGAATGTTATCTCGGGACTCTTCCAAAGACAAAAGACCTGGAAAGCCCCAGGCCCAGATGGCGTTTCACATTTCCTGTCTGACGGCCTGCGGTGACCAACTGGCTCCTGTCTTCTCCCAGGTCCTCAACAGATCATTTAAGCTGTGTGAGGTTTCTCTTCTATAACCTCAAATGCTGCACGCTCCCACTGCTCCGTCATAAACCATATATCACAGGGACAATTATTACAAATACTACAGTATCTCTCACATCTGTGGTCACTTAAAAAAAAAAAAAGATCTTTGAAAAATTAGTGTTGGCCCAACCAAAGCACTTCACAGACCCCCCGGCCAGATCCCCTGCAGTTTGCCTACAAGGCAAACACATTGATTAATGAAGCATTTATTATGGCTCAGCAACACTTCCACTGCCGGGAGAGGATCTATCTTTGTTCCCATCCCACTTCAAACTCTCTCGACTAACTCCTGCGGTATGGTTCCAGCAGTGTCATGGAGCGGCGGGGGAGGCGTCTTTCATCCACTTCCTGTATTCCCTAGGAACGCCTCTCTCTGCTCAGCGTCACCGCAACACATATGACGGCACCTCTGGGGATGTGTATGGAGCTTTCTAAGCCCGAGTTCTCCATGGTGTGTCTTTGACCAACTCGGTGGCTGCCATGGAAACATTACACGTTCGGTCCAAGTCCCAGCAGCAGAGGGTGCACTTCCTGTACCAGTTGAGGAAGTTCATCGCGCATACTTCCACTCGCTTGTGTGCAGCTCTCTCGCTATTTTCATGATCCTCCGGGACGCGAACACCGCCTGAATCAGCAAACACCAACGCCGTCCCCTTCAACCTTGGCCTGGAATTATTTAACTCCTACCTTCTGGCAGGTGCCTCAGATTAAAGGTCCACACGGGAGTGTTCGTGTAACCCCGTGTTCACCGTCTCCCCGCAGAATTTATGGTTTATTACCGCCCACTCCCACACATGTGGCCGTGCCACTGCCGGTACCTTATCACATGGTAATGCCGATCATCGTCACCAGAAATGCATTTTTGTGTGTGTGTGTAAATCCATGGCCCATCCCTGCAGGGGGTAGAATTAGGACACGTGTAAAGCTTATGGATTGTTTTAATCTAAAACAGAATGCTAATAGGGTTACTCAACTGTTTAATAAGCCAGCTGTGGAAGACATGAACTGAAAATAAGCCTTATTAAATTCCCTTAAAGCCTGAGGCAGCAAAGGAAAGTGGATGAAAATGTTACACACCGTGTCCTTTTTTTGTTTTTTTTCCCGACTCTGGACGCCATTTCTCAAAATCAGAGACACAAAGCAGATGTTATAGACTATTTTCCTAAATGTACTGATGCTCACCAAAGTAAATGTATGTTTACAATCAGACTTGTTTACAAAAAGAGAAGGGGAGAACAAGTGGATATACAGCAGTTTAATATGATATTTGGAGGTTTACTTCTATGTAACCAGACTTTCATCCAATTATAGTTAAATAGATCTGTGGCATTGTCCCTGTATTGTCCTTCTATTTCCGGACATATAGTGGTCAAATGCTATTGTAAGATAGAATAGAAGAAAGAGATGGATGAGGATGAGGGGTTGTCCTCAGAGGTTCAACTCCAGTCTTCCCCATTCAGCGGGCTGAAGTGTCCTTGGGCAAGTTACTGAAGCCCATTTGACCTCATGTACTCACATGATGCCTCATTGGACTCACTGCCTGCAGGAAATAGCTAATGGGGTCAGGTGCGATGCCACTTGGGTGACAGTGACAGAGGAGGACCTAGACCAGGGGTGTCAAACATATGGCCCGAGGGCTGTAATCGGTCCATCATAGGGTCCAATCTGGTCCATTGGGATGATTCGTTGGTTTGTGGACCTGCACTTACCAAGCTGGGATACTTGGAGTGAATAGGAGAGAAGAAGAGGACAAAAAAGCCCCAAATTGCAAAAACAACTCACTTCACTCTCTATTATTAACTCCCAGCTCCACCAAATATCAGAGTGCAGAGTCTTTAAGTGCTTCTCGTTTCACCGCCGGCGCCCAGGAGCATCATATTTTTGTGACGGTGCCCGGCAGTGCGAGAGGCAACGTGGCGTAATAAGACCCATGTGTCTCCGAGCCACCGCCACCTCTGCCTGGAAGTCCTCCGCTATCCCAAAAAGTGCCCTGTTGTGATTTAACTCTCCAGCTGACTGCCTCATTAAAGACGCATTCACAGCTGCCACTGGGGGAAAAAATAGAAACGCAAACCTTTATTTCTACTCGGTCTTTTGTCGCTTCCTCCGCACGTCAATGTCAATGCACAAAATTCCACTTTAAGAGGCGTGTACTGTATGCAAGTGCTATAATTTAGCTCTTAGTCTGCCCCCTGTGTTGTATGTGTTTACAAGGAGGAGTGGGGGTGTTCAAAGACATTAGCATGTTTGTTTGTGTTTGTTTCTGTGGGAGTGAGCATGCAGATGGGAGCCAGGCAGAAAAATGACTATAATTTCAGAGATGGGCAGTTCAGAGGCTCGGCTTGTCAGTATCAGTCTTTGGCGAGTGAGCGTCCACTTTACATAACAACCGTTGTGTGGTGACAAAGAGGAACAAAAAAGAGAACAGTTTGTCAGTAGCGTGTGAGTAAGACACTTTATACTTTGCACTCAGTCAATAATAATAATGTTTAACATGATACTTTATAACTGCACATTAAAGTGAACTTTTACAGTCATTATTGGGCATTGTTTTCGTATCACCACTACAATAGATAAAATGTCAATGGTGTTCAGAAAACAAAGTAGTCTCATATTGTCCACCACACCAGCTCCTGTTCTCACTCTCCACCTGAAACGAGGCCCCACCCCCTTTAGGGAATAGCCCAGTCTACTCTGATTGGTCAGCTGGCCCAGTTTCTTGTGATTGGTAAATGAAGACTCACAATGACATCAGCTAAATGAGTTTTGTTTTGTTTTTTTTGTTTTTTTTTTGGACACAAAAATGACCCACCAGAAAATAAAAATATGCAAAAGCATAACATTGGTCATTTAAAGTCCTTGGAATAGCATTTCTCCCAATTGTCCATTCACCTCGGCTTTAACGTGCAAACCTCATGAGGACACAGCTGCTTCGATTTTACGGCATCTCCATGTTAAACCTTTCAAGTACTTCATGAGGCCACAGTGACGGTAAAACTGCACTTAACACTCAAGTTTGCAATAGATCCAAAATTCAAACCACTCAGGTCGACCCCTTCAGATTAAGTACCAGCTGCAAACACACTGTGTGCACCCTCATTTCTCCTCCATCCCCCTCATCCTGTCCTCTCGTCTTCTTCCTGTCCTCACATCTTTGTGGTCTGAGCATTAATTCCAAGCCTGCAGAAGCACTCGCAGCTTAGAGAAGCACACAGAAGGTGAAGCCCATTCATCTCGGGTCTGCAGAGAACACAGTGTCCATGCTCACTCAAGGACACACACACACACACACGCACACACACACAATGGGCCCGGACTCAACAGCACATCCATTGGCCATCGTCGCTTAAAGTGAGCATTTATTTGCTTTGATTCTGTTCTGAGTTTGTTTAGGATCCTGGCAGGGAAGATAAGCATTGACAGGTTTTGTATGACATCATAAGGCAGCGATTGACCCGGAACTCTTTCAAGTCTTCAATATGCTTTATCCCCTGTTTGATTCCTGTGTGCTCCTCCTCACATTTGAAGGGCTCTTAGAGGGGCGGGTGCCATCCAAGCATGGCCGCCAACATCTAAGAGCATCACACACGAGAGAGGAGGAGATTAGCGAGGAGGGGACTGATAAAATATATAAACAAATCATTGTTGCATAAGGTAAACACAGAGGGTTTTTTATTTTTATTTTTCATAATTTTATCAGTCCCCTCCTCGCTAATCTCCTCCTCTCCCGTGGACCCGTGCACAAACATATCCCTTACACGCATTTCGTCGTTGAGCGGCTTTGCCTGCACCACGATGCCGCATCCCGAGGCTTGTGTTTATATTCTTGTCACACAGCTGAAAACCTAAAGAGGGACTGGAGCTACAAAAGAGAGCACAAATCAAAGAACATCACAATTCCTGGGAGAATGATGGCCCATTTTGCCTTACTTTGTGTTTGTGTTTTTTTTTTGTCTCCTGTTGTTTTGTGTGCGTACATGCGTGTGTGCGTGTGTGCGTGTGTGTGTGTGTGTGTGTGTGTGTGTGTGTGTGTGTGTGTGTGTATATTCGTGTACCTGGGGTTTTGTGCGATTGAAATGACACATACTCCCACATCTTTATTTATTTTTTCATCGAGAAATAGAAAAAAAAGAAATCAGGGCATGCAGGAGTGGAAGAATACAGCTGCTTAAACAATGGCAGTGGATGTGGCGTGGCCCTGTCAGCGGGTTCATCTGTAAAAATCTGCTGCTTTCTTCTTCTCTCTGCTCGGCAGCGATAGCACTGACAGCTGCAGAGGTCAAAGGTCAATTACCTTTCACCACTCTCAGGTGAAAGGGGGGAGGAGGGAGGAGGATTGTGCTTTAGGTCGTTCATTTATAGCTGTGGTCCTTGGTTTTAAGTAAGGGATGGTTTAGCCTCATTTAAAGATGCAGTGAGTAAGATAATACTAAACAATTACATAATGACATTTTGATTAATTTATAATCACGTAAACATTTTATTTATTTTTTCCATTTCCTTAGAATGATCCCATTAATATCTATTTACGTGGGGGGGGGGGGTCCTCTATGGGGGCCGCCATGTTGTTACATTGTAAAAGTGGACATACTAAACATATTTTGAGTTTGATTGACAACTGAACTCTACCAAAGGTTCTCCTTCATGTTCAGAAGGACGAGGGTGAGGTGATGGATACAACATGCAACTTCACTTCTAGAGGTCACCAAATCTTACACACTGCACCTTTTGGAAAAAAGGCAAGCTGAGGTGGAGTCTTGGCAGAGAAATAGTGGAGAGATGAGTGCAGACAATATAACTGCATATGTATCTATTTATTTTCATTTATTGATATTTTTGTATTTTTAACAGTTTAATGAAAAAAAATCAGATCTACACTGTACAACTCCTCCTGTTGTGGTTGCCGTGTGAGAGCGGAGGCAGGCACCATGCAGCTGATAAACATGCGCAGCCACAGACGCTGCACAAGAGGCTGATGTGTTGTCGAGTCAATAACGGCTGCTACCTTGCAGGAAGGTCACAGCTCGGAGAAAGTCTCGAGAAGGCTCCATAACGTGAACTCTCGCCGCTTCCTGTTAGAGGGAATGAATTGCCTCATTATTCTGCCAGATGCGAGAGTGTTGCCGCCTTTGTTTCTCAAAACCTCCATGTTGGGAGAATTATTGGACATCTGAAATATTTAACGTCCTGTCTACTATAGAGAGGGGCCACTCCTGATCATGCCTTGTTCTGCATGAGGAGGTTGATATTGAATTGAAGCAGCTGTGCTGTTTACAGCCCGAGTTGTCAGTTTGCATATCCCTCAACATACCGCAGTTCCTCCTGCCACAGCTCGGCGGAAGTAGATAGCTGGTCCCCTTTTCTACGACCCATTAAACTTTCAAATCCTCATGTCACCTCTTGTATTTATGACGTAATGATGATAGAACTGCTGATGAAGCGCAGAATGTTACCTTAGAAACAGAGCCAGATTCATCTTTATGTTAGATCCATCCTGCCTTCCTTCCATCCATCCATCCACTGACCCACTGAAACAACTCTCTTTCCCATCCATCTATCCACCCTAGCAGCCAACCCACCCACCCATCCATCCATCCATCCATCCATCCATCCATCTATCCATCCACCCATCCTTTCTCCCATCCATTCATCCATGTGTATTTGAATATACTATTTATATGTGTGATTCTCCTCTCTCTCTCTCTCTCTCTCTCTCTCTCTCTCTCTCTCTCTCTCTCTCTCTCTCTCTCTCTCTCTCCCTATCTATCTACGTACCAACCTACATACCCTCTCTCCCGTCCCTGCATTCATATTAATATGTATGTATGTATCTATCTATCCATCCATCCAGTTCCCCTCCCTCCCATCTATCACCCATGTATTTGTAGTATGTGTAACATGTGTAACCCCCCACCCCCACCCCCCACGCGCTCTCTCGCTCTCTGTATGAGTGTGTGTGTGTGTGTGTGTGTGTGTGTGTGCAGCGTCTCAGAATAATTTCTGCCACAGCTACAGCAAACTGAAATGAAAGGAAAACAGCGGTTCTAGTGATCAGGTGGAGATGACCCCAGCATCAGGGAAGCAGTTGTTTTTCACACCTCCAGCGGCGTTTTGCAGTCACTGTCTGCCCACACATCGTGCCCATGTGGCTCATCACGCCTGTTGGCTTTGTACCCCGCAGATGTCCACCCCCCCCTCCTGCCTCACTGCCCGATAATTATCAGACAGAACACCATTTCACGTGGATGTACAAACGCAACGTGTTTGCCTCCGCCGTGTTTAATTCTCCTCACTGCACACAAAAAAAACAGGAATTGAATTGCCACCGTAATAACCGGCTCCACATGCAAAGACCTTAATGGAGCTCGCACATTGAATTGGTCCCTGACTTCATTGCTACTTGCAAGGAGCAGTACAATGCAGGCACGACAGTACGCGGAGGCTGCAAGTAATGCTTCTCAGGGGTTTGGTCACAAGTGTGTTGATGTGGGTGTGTGGGCGACTCACAATGTCTCACGCAGGCACATTCACAGAAGCGCCTTACCACAATGTCTTTGACACACGATGAATCATTTCCTTTCAGTTACCTTCCTAGATTTGCCCTTTATGCATACCATAATTCGACGATGAATGGACGAGTATATCAAATACATAACAAATTATGCTTGATAATTGAATATTCTGCACTGAGCTTGTGTGTACAGGTAGGACCCGTGCAGGACTATTTTCGACGAAGCCATAGCGCCACCTAGTGTCAAAATTAGGGAATTTCAGTAGAGTCAAGAGCATGTCTCATGTGTGCGCCGCATTCCATTATATTTGTAGATTTTGCAGCAGACCTTTAAAGGTGCAGTGTGTAAGATTTGGTGACCCCGAGAGGTGACGTTGCATGTGGTATCCATCACCTCACCCTTCTTAGCCTGAAGGAGAACCCTCAGTTATCATTATAACTCAAAAGATGTTGTGTGTCCACTTTTACTACTACAAAAACATGGCATACCCCATAGAGAGGACCCGCTCCTCATGTAAATACATATTAATGGGCTCATTTAAGGGTAATGGGGGGAAAAATAAAACATTCAGATGATTATAAATTCATGAAAATGTCAGTATGTAATTGATTTGTTATGTTTTTAGAGATTTGAAAATAGACCTTGGATGGGAGTTGGCCCGCAGGCCTTAGTTTTGACACCCGACGTTAACCTCCGACTCCATTGGAACACCAGTGTGGTTTTCTGTTAGAACATGTGTATGTGAACATGCATCTGATATGCTGATGAACATGGCAACACACGCTAAAGTCAAAACACACCAGGGGGTCTGTGTGAGGCGTGTGCGGGGCGCAGCTGTCAGGGAACACAGGGATACATGACGCATCACGTGATTGGAGGGAAATATAAACTACAATCCCCTGCAATCTATTATTAAAGGCGCATGTAAGTGTTTTCAGTTAAAGCTCCTCCAATACTCCATTCATATCCCTTTAATTATTCAGTGCCATGATTCCTCCTCGGTGCGTCCGAGGCGCTGATGTTGACCGGCCAGGGAGCGAGCGAGCAAGCGAGCCCGCTGAGCTTTTGCCAATCAGGCTCTGCTTTATTCAGGGCGGGGGGGCCCTCTGATTGGTATGACTCTACCCTGGCAGACACTCCATCTGCACCAGATTGCCCTGCTGGAGTGGAGATAGGTGCAATTTGCTGCCATTCCGCCAGTAATTTCGATATGTATGAGGAGCGGAGCGATTCGCAGCACCCTCTTCACGAGGCCCAGGTGCTCCATTCGATGCCTCTCAGCGCCGGCCCACAGGTGCAACGCCGTGCACCGCCCCCCCCCCCCCCCGCACTCTTGTTGGTGCAGGAGTGCGGCTTTGCTTGTACAGACGAGGAGATTGTAAATTTGATGGAGGAATGATTGAGAGAGAGAGAGAAAGAGAGAGAGAGAGAGAGAGAGAGAGAGAGAGAGAGAGACTTCTCACTTTTGTCTCCCGTAATACCTCATTGTGACCCTCATCCGAGTTCTCTTAAAGGCTTTTCAATTAATAGATACATCCTCATTGTCCTCCATTGTGCCACATTGCTCACAGACATCAGACAACAGAACAATATACCGCTTTAACTATTCATTATTCCTAATGCTGCCTGCACTTGGCTGCTCCCGGCCCAGATAAGGACACGTTCCTGCAGGATGACACTGGTCGCTGAACTGCCGCTGCATCATGAATGAGACTCTAAGAGGAGATGCGGAGGTAACTTTGAAAAGCTTGTTTCTCTCATTGAATTAAACATACGTCTGACAACCCGATGCTGTTCTACTCTGTTTATGAGTCTTATTACCCCTCAGGATGTTTAAAGATATTTTTCACCTCATTTGACTCGAAACTTTGGGCTTGGCCTAAGAAAATGACATATCACTCTCATAATGACTATTGCATTATGAGAGTAAACTGAGCAAAATGACAGCGGGGCTCTGGCCCCAGCTTAGTGCCCCCCCCCTTGGGGTTTTTATATGAAATAGTTACTTACTGACGGTTTGAATAATACTAATGACAAAGTTGATACATTTATTGATGATTAACATTGTGTATGACACACATACACACATGTGATTAACACATGTATTCATGTGCTCTTAAAGGGACACTTTGCAAAATATACTGTCTGAGTTCTGCCAATATGGAATATCTTTGTGCACAAATATGAAAAAAGTACACAGTGTAAATAGTGGCCGCTGTCAGCCTTTTAATTTAGAGACACCTTCTCTAGCTGGAGGGAGTTATTTGTCGGAGTCTAAAATGGTCTGATGACAGTATCAGTATTTGAAGGAGCGCTTGACAACTTTTAAAAAAACATTAAAGGCTCATAAGGTGCGTTGCCTGATTAGCACTGAACTCTTTGCAACCTCATTACAAGTAAACACCTCTAGGGTTCTGGAGGATTCTCTGGCTCCATCCGATGCTCCCTCTGCTTCTATAGATCCTCATTACTTTGACCCTGGAATCCGAGGGGGGGTGGGGGTTTAACTTGACCTTGCCCAGCCTTAATGTTGTCATGTGCCCATGATCAAAGACCTCATGGCATCCTGCTTTGCTATTCCTCACTCATCCCTGTGTTTCCACTCTCCCTCAGTGTCTCTACCGTCTAATTCGCTCTCTCTGCTCTGTGAGACTTAACTGCTCAGCATTCCTTTTCACTGCATTCCTTTTTTTCTTTTCCTTTTCTTTAAACCATTTTACCCCCCGAGGACTCAACCCATCTGGACAGATTAGGAAAGTCCATGGCAGAGGCCTTTACGGGGGTTTCTCTTGATTTCTCCCAGGACCCGGCCCAGCGGCCGATCCGGTTCAGTCCGGTCAGGTCTGAGCCGGATACGGCTCTGTTACGTCGGATGTCAGGACCGCGTGGTAAAATGTCTGACACCCAGGCGGATCCAAGTGGGCTATCAGCCCAGGCTCATGCGCTGCATCATAATCAGTGAGAGGAGCAGAAGTGAATACATTCGGAAAGGCAGCGAAGCCGTGCTTAAGGAAAGTCACGAGTTGATTCGTGTGGGACAGAACTGATGATCCATCCGGGTTCCGTGACAACCCCAAATGTCAACGTCACGTGGGACATGAGGAGAGGGCACGTTTGCTTACTAGTGTGAGGTATTTCAGTCTTGACTGAAGTTAAGGAACCTTGTATGTACACAATTAAAATGGTGCAATGCTCCTTTTAATGATAGCCGCTGCTTATCAATTGATGGCGTTACGGTGCGATCTGTGTTGTTTTTGCTCAACATTCGTGTCAATTAGGGTCGAACATCATGTTTTGGATCAGAGCCGGTTATGTCTAAATGTTCCGTTTGAATCGGTCACTGTCACATCATTTTTGGATGGCGGCTGCTTATTAATGAATGGCGTCATGGTGACACTTGTTTTTTTGTGTTCGCTCTTCACTTGTGAAAATTCAGGTCGACATCACTATTCAGGATCAGATCTAGTTCTGTTGGATCATTCACAACTGATGTCACATCCCTTTGTTGATTTGTTACATAACAATTGATGCATGTTGGGTTTAGGTGGTTCCATGGATCTGTCCCTTTATTAGGTCCGGTGATTTGTCTGTGGCTATTCTATTTTTATTTTGTTTTATTTTATTTTATTTTATTTTATCTTATTTTATTTTATTTTATTTTATTTTATACATTGAGTACTTTGCAAATTGTATTTGTGCATATTGGCCAGTTGATATTTCCAGATATCAAACCTTATGTCCGTGTTAGTGCCCCACATCTACAGCATGACTAAGCCCCATCTCATTTAGGCTCCTCCCATCCAAGTGAAAGTGGAGGAGAGGGGACAACCCTAATAATTAGGTTGCTCTGCTTTGTTTTGACTGCTCATTAATTCATGCTGCGTCATGCTGAGATTTCTGTAGTGATCTTTCAATACTTCAATCAATTTGGGTCAAGTTGAATCAGATCTCCATATCTGTTCTCACTTGTCAACTATCCTAAACTTTGTGGAAGGACTAGTTTTATCTTGTATCTTGTTGTTAATATTAAACTGATATGTTTTAACCAATCTGGGTCAAATCCACTCCTGAATCTTGAATCTTAAGTGACTAATTCATACCCACTCTGTTCTTTCCATTAACATGGGGCAGCTCCTCTTATTTTGTCGTAACCTAAGAGCTCCTCTAAATATTAATACACTCTCCCTGAATCTCAGCCCCACACTCCTGCCAACTCCCTCGGCGTTTATCTACATGTATCTCCCCTCCTGTACCGCTCACTGTTTCCACCCCAAAGGTTACATTTCCGATGGTATCAGACGTGAAGTGTTGTTGGCTCTCGTACACCTCTCTCGTCACTTCTATATGACTCTAATCCCGCCACTAAACCTTCGCTTTGCCTGGTGGATGGTGTTTGGAAGCATTTAGTCTCATATTGATGTCTAACTGAGACATCCGGCATCAAATAGATGAGGTGATGCTCATCCAAATCGAAACATGCATGACTCCAAATTTTTTCATTTGCTGTGTCGCCGGTGTCGTACCTGCTCTTCTCATCATTAACAAACTCGAGCTTGTGCTGGATAAACAAGCCATAGTCGGCCTTACTCACTCACTCAGAATAAAATCACAAGAGATGATCAAAGTGCAGATTTGCACCTGGAAAATACAAAACCAATATTTTATCCACAAGTATTCCATCATTATACACTTCAACTTGCACAATCAACTTAGCCAAACAATTTACGACACGTGACTCTGACAGCACCGGCGGTGTCATTACATCAATGATCACTGTCAACTGCATAGTGATAGCAGACATTTTGACTTCCTCTTCTGTGCTCAATTATGTCTACATGAATTATATGTAGAGCCGAGGCAAGGTTTTATGTATAGTTTATTACAACAGGACCTGGATGCATGAGGGTTTTCCAATGTGAATGTTAACAGGGAAACAATCAGTTGAAGATGACACACAGCGATGAAGTTACATAATTACGACACATATTCGGTTCAAGTGTTGGATCTTCTATGCCGTGTGTGTGTGTGTGTGTGTGTGTGTGTGTGTGTGTGTGTGTGTACTTGTATTATTGGCCATTGTTATCTGCTTATCTGAGTCCAGGTTGCCAGAGTAGCAGCTCCAACAGAGGGCATTAAACTCTAGGTCCTTCTCTCTGGTATTGCACCTGATGCCATCAGACTAGTGAGTCCTGGTTCAGCCAAAAATGGACAAAGAGGCACAGCAGAGGTAGAGCAGGGGTGGGCCCACAGAATGCACCAGGTCGGCCCAGATGTCACTCAAGAGGCCATGTCTCTTAATTATGCACAATTTCAAGCCTGAATAGAATGAAATGAGCGAATTAGAAAGTCACCCCGCACAGTTGCCATGGGAACAAATGTGACTGATTGAGACCAAAACTGTAGCTGATACCAGGCTTTAAACATGGATGTCTGGGGGGATTGACTCGCTTTTGGATTCAGCCTCTAGTGGCCACCCTTTGAACTGCAAGTTTTCCCACTCCTGCATCTGTAAGCCCACAAGGTTGCCAAATTTACACTGATCAATGGAAGACTTTGCTCCTGAAGCCCCTCCCTCCCCCTTTACCCCCTTTATTAATTGGAGTCTTCATGGAGTACTGTAAACGGGAAGTTCGAGAAAACAAACAAAAATGAGATCCAGTCTGTTCAATGTTCATTATTATCAACACTAGCAAAGTCTGCCGCTTCTCACCGTGTTTCACTGCAAGCTCGCATTGGCAGCTCCGCCGAGACCGAGCTCAGCAACTGGTCCTCATTTATTTCAGATGAGTAGCTACTGGGAGATGTGATATGACGGGGAGGAGAGTGACAGCTGGCGGGGAGACTTCTGCAAGCTGTCACTCGGGGGAAAGAGCCCAGCACAGACGCGGTGGAGTCACAGACATCTCATTATTCTGAAAAACAATAACAAATCTATAGATTCTCATTAATTCAGCTGATTCCTGTGTAATCCTGTGGAAGTAAGTCGATGGTTACCCACCCACAGCCCCACAGGTACCTCTGTTCTACGGGATGGAGGTTTACGCTGACCTCCGCCTGACTTGCTTGATATGAAAGTAACTAACTAACTAAACAGCTCCGGGGATTTCAACTTTAAATTCCACACTTATTGAATGTTAAACAGCCGAGTGCCGCAGACATGAGGCCCTGAGAAAATAGTTTATGCCTCGTGCCTCAGAGCGGTGATCGTCAACCAGGAGTACGCTGTACCCCAGGGGCATTTAATTTTGCAGTTGCCGCAGGCTACGGGAAAAAGACTGTGGAGCAACTCGACATGTTCCAAATCATGATTTTTATTTAATGAAATATACATCGACGCACAGAGTCAGTGCGAGCTCCACATGCTTGTAATTGCAAATTCTTGCATGATGTCAACAAACAGATAAAGTAAATAAGCAATATGAGAGATTTGTCGGCTTATATGTTCACCAGATGTGATGAAATAGTCAATTTAGATCAGTGCAAGGTTCTTTGAATTTAAAACCTGCTTTGTCAAGTCAATGTTGATGAAACTGTGCCCATCCTTCCTAGTTTATCTGCAGTGAATGTTTTCCAGATGGTTTTCATAACATGCAAGTGAACATGATTCCATGTTGTTGACATATATATGGCTTCCACGTTGAAATGCTACAATCTCATGATCAAAATCTAGAACCTTTCAAAATAAAAGCCCTGCAATCACTGTAACAATCACTTTTAGGTTCTATACAAAGTGATTTTATTGAGAAGCGTTTCCATGATGGATGCTAGCAGCTGAAGCATCATTCATATCATCATAAGAATTAAGAGTAACGGTCTTGTTAACTCTTATTTGCTAAGGCTGCGGTTGGGCGTCACAACTGTCAGAATATAACATTCTTTTTCAAGTATCAAGCAATTCAAGGAGAATTTTATATCGTTATATTGTTCTATATTCTGGTCTTATTTGATACCATAATCTTGTAATTATGAGATCTTTAAGAATGCAATACGTTCCCCAACTGGCTGGTGTTGGTAATGACTTCATGGTCGCGGGTTGTTTTTGAGTGCACTGTGTGTGCAGGCGAAGTTGTGCAGCATGACAAAGGCATGGAGAGCACAGCAGCTGTGTCTGTGGCAGAGCAATAAGGCTATTAAAGTGATGGAGGGAGACAGCCAGAAGAGACAAAGTTATTATGGTGGTGTTCTAATGTAAGGTATAATTAAATGTTAATCCTCCATGAAACCTGTGTAGACTCTGCACTCTAACAATCCTGCAGGGACGAGCTGTCAGCGCTAAAAGTCTTTTAAAGAGAAGAAAAAGAGCAGCTTGGTTGGTTTTTATTCATTTCAAGAAAATAAAGAGATGGCTTAGGTTTTTTTGCATAAGTAGGAGGCTTTGTAAAGAATATCACAGAGGCATCTGCTTATTCCAGACATTTCTGCTTGTTCTATTGTCTATAGAACACTCTTTGCCGCATCCACACCCTCTCTCAACACATGCTCCACCAATCGGGAAATGGAAAAACCTGAAGTTCACAAGGTGGCCACTTGAGTCAGGCTGCAAAAGCGAGTCATTCCCCATAGACTCCCATGTTGAACACGTGGGCCGACCTGGCATGTTCTGTAGATTCTGTAGATGGCACCATGGACCCACCCCAACGCTACCTGTGCTCCGCCTCTTTGCCCTTTTTTGGATGAACCAGAAAGTAGGAAGAGTTAGGCTTCGAGCCGCCTACTACGAACCTCATAAGTACTCCGCAGATACCAATAGGTACTTTGTTGTTCTTTGGAAAAGTCTCGAATAGATATTTGTGAGGTTGAAACTTGGCGACAGGCAAAGACACGTCAAAGTTGTGACAGTTTATTTGGACATTCTTTTTGTTTTTTGTCCAATGAAATGTCACCGAGGGCTCACGGGTTGGTGGGGTGGGGGGCGTTCCTCGCCCTTGCGCTTATCTTTCCATGACAAGTGGCCAGAATCTCCTCAGAAGATAGCTAGCAGACATGTGTCTGCATGGATTCGCTCGACCATCCCCAACCTCCGGCGGCAAAGGGCACGGCGGCCGTTTCCTGCAGAAATTGTCCCTCCCCCTTTCGCGACGTCCTTACAATCTATGTCGAGTAAAACACTTTGACGGGGAGATAAAGTGAGAGGGAGCGATGGAGGCAAGAGAGGAAGGAGGAGGGGGAGAAAAATAACAGACAAAACGAAGAACGGCGGTTGAGTTATGGTGGGAGAGGAGGAGGAGGGGGAGGAGGAGGAGGGAGGAGATAGAAAAGTGCTGCTCATTCTCCCTTCTTTTCGTCTGGAACAGTCTCCGGAGCTGCCCCCCAGCAACCGAGGGAGAAAAGCATGATGAATAATTAACTCGGAGAAATGTCACAAGCGACAGAGAGAAGTGTAATCATTCCTCTGTTGGGTTTGTATCTGTTTTTTTTTTTTTGTCTTTTTGTTTTTATTCCTTTTATTCATTTTTGACTCGTGGAGCTTTGCCGAGACTACAGCTGCAACCTGTCCCCCCCCCCTTTAAAAGCCTCCGATAACATCACCCCCCCCCCCACCCGCTGCCCCGCCTTTACATACTTTTCAAATAAAAGCAAATAAATCATTAATAATTGGGGCCTTTTAGCGGCATCGCGGAGACGCTCTTCTCTACATTTTTTATTGAGTCTCTGATGATGTCACTCTCATTAGCTGTAAATTCAAATTTAAGGAGATGTAGCTTATGGTTTAATCAATGTCAGAACAGCTTTGTTTCCCTGTTGACTCGCAGGAATGTGTAAAAGATAAAAATGACATATCACCATGATCACATCCTAACAGGTGGTATTTGTCCTCTTTGGTGTGGACATCATGAACAGTGAAAATGACTTATGGATCCATATGACCTAGTTTAATGAGGTATTTCAATCACTGCTGCTGTCCATTCACAAGAGAGAAGAAGCCATGTGTTCTCTATATCATGTTTCTAACTCCTCCTCCTCCATCTACCAGTGAGACCGTTAAATCACAGATGATTTAGAGATCCCTGTGCATGTTAATCAGCTTCACGCTGAATGGGATTTCCATATCAGTAAACACATCGATCGCTCATGTTGAGATGCTGATTTTTTTTTCTCCACCCGACGACAACGCAGATTAATTGTACATCTTATGTAACTGTACATGTACAGTGATTTTTATTTTGCAGCTTTGGAGGGTGATTTTTTTCCCTCTTTCATTTGCAGAGCATTACTTCCCTCATTTCACATTCAGATTCCGGGGCGCCGCCGGCCCTCTCTCGCAAATAGTACCGGCTTGCGTTCAAATTTGCTTTGCTCCTGCTCAGAGATTTTTATTTTCATTTCTTTTATGTATGTCGTACCTGCACAAACTGTCCCGTGCTTCACAAACATCGCATCACATTTTTTTCATACCTTTACATGTCTATATACTCTTTTCCTTAATTTTATATTTGTATATTTCTATCATGGCCCAGGCCATAGAGATCAGGGTTATAGGGTCCATAGTATATATGTAAATAGGTGGACTGACACATAGTTTATAGTTGTATTGTTGTTGTTCTCTCTTCACTATTGTCTTATATAAATTGTCAGTTCCAGTCCAAACAAATATATGAGTCATGCTGGATAAGGATGACACAGCAGATGTTTTAACTTTTTTGAGTTTGTTGTATTTATGTTTTATCACCACACTTTTTCTGTATAGGAAAACCAAGCCCTAGTTATGCAGCCCCCTATGAATTTATACTCACGTTTGCAGGTAGAGGGTGTTGTTGTTCACTAATAACAATCACAAAGTGTGACTTTAAAGGAGCAATATGGATTTTTTTTTTTTTCACGCACAGTTAGTAGTTTTATGTACACATTTTCAAATAATCCCAACATGTTCTTCGGATGAATAGTTAACTTATTGCAGGTGTTAATTTAATGAGCTGCAGGGGTTTAAGTGTGTATCAATTACTTATGTGATGTGCGTATTTAAAGTGCGCAGCATCGGATTGAACGCGTGAAAACATACACAGTGATAATGATAATAATGAGACAGCTCATCAAAAACAAACAGCTATTAAACACACAGGTCTAATGTGGCCTTTAATATCAACCCAGTCAGATTTACCGCCGGGGAAGAAGGCGCCCCCGTAATTGCTGGAGAATTCTTTTTTTTTATTTAATATTTTATTTCAGCTCCTGTTTAATGGCAAAGCAGCGAGAAGAGGGAAGAGCCTTGTTCCCCCCAACGGAGCAATCAGCCCATTAATAGTGAAGCAAAACACCTCAAAACTCTCCCTTGTATCAGAAGCCCCACTTGAATCACCTAACAATAGCATTTGATTAACGGGAAGTTATACCTGAGCATTTAGATATTGTGAACCACAGAAGTCCTCTTTAATTATTCTGAATCAGAGTCTGGCTCACACTCTCCAGGGCTTTAATTAGGGAGTGAATTAAAGTTATGTGAATACACTTTGAAACCACAGACTCTTTAAATAGAGTTGTGTTGCATATGATGCTTATATTTTCTCCTTCTGCGCTCCCTGGAAGAGAAAACAAGTCTTGTCCTTTGAAGTTTCGTCAAATCGCCGCGGGGCACCTCTCCCTCAGGTGCCTGCGTGGATTGATAGTTTTCCCTCAAAGGCCTGGCGGGAAACCATTTCTGCAAAGTGAGACGTCTCTGATTCTCTGAATGCACATGCACCGGTATTTGTATAATCTTGTCGTACTTAACCGAGCTCCAGCCTCAAGTTACCTACCTATAAATGCATCAACTAACCAAATTTACCTCCAAGTCTGAAGGATCAGAAACACTGAGACCGACCTCCCATCAGGCCTGATTAGATCCCAGAGCCTCGGACTGTGTGAATACCAATGCCTCCTATCAGCCACACTTTTCAACAAGTTAGCCCCTAAACTTCAGCTAAGAACTCGGGACAGCAAATGATTTTTAAGACATAGTGTGTAGTGACATCTAATGGTGAAGTCATGCCTTGCAGTTTTTTCTTGTCAGCACTTAGAGGAACAATGGGAGCCTCAAGCTGCATCATCTGGGGCTGACAGAGGAGGCAGTGGAAAGACTTGCAGTTCCCAGGGTGGCCACTTGAGGCTGACTCCAAGAGCAAGTCAATCTCTATAGACTCCCATGTTAAACTTTAGAGGTGAACTTAACATTGTCAAATTCTGGTACAAACTATGTTTTTGGTCTTTATCAGTCATATTTATACCCGTGACAATTTTGGAAATGTGCATAATTAAGGGACGGGCCTCTTGAGTAACACCTGGGCCGACCTTTTTGGATGAAACAGGAAGTAGGAGGAGTTGGGCATCGGTAAGTTGGCAACAAGTGACCCACCCACCTTTAAATTCAGTCCATAACTAGTGTGTAACTCTATATAGATATATATACAGGTCTTACCCAAGAGTAATAAAAACAGAAATTTCTATATAGACTCACCTCTGTGTTCATTTGGAGACGGTGGTGGTGAAATGCAGGTGTGTGGAAACACCTGCTTTCCTTTGGTGCAGTGTCTTTCATGCTGGATCACATTACAGGAGGCTGAAAACAGAAACCCCTCAGCCAGCAACTGCAACTCACAGCTCCCTCCGCATGCAGCGAAGTAAACCAAGCCTCTCTCGAAACCAGCAAGCCTTTGAAGCCTCTCTATCAACTTAAATAAATATCAAATATCATTTTCTGCCTCCCAAACAAACACATGCGTCGAGTGCATTGGAGAAACGCTGCTTAGTGGGGTCTCCGGGCTGAGTTCTCCTTTGTTTGTCTTCCTGCGTCGGATTTTCAGAGGAGTTTTGAGGCATGGCAGGTTGAAGAGTCTCCTCCCCCCTCCTAACACTCGCATTCCTCTCTGTGGCTTTGATCAACCCAGGAGAAGAGAAGTTGCCTGGGGAAGAGCCATCACTCCGACACAGCGGGGGCAAACGTGGAGCAGGAGGGGGCAAGGAAGATGGGATGGAAACCCGCTTTCCCCCTCTGGCGCTTTCCGTCTCGCACGCTGAGTCGAAAAAGGTTGAGCAACAATTATGAGATCAGGTCAGGGGCCGTGGCAATGAAGAGGTAGCGAAGCGGAGTCTGTCAGAGTCGAGACAGGTGGACAGGAAGTTTAAAAGTGTCCACGGGAGCTGCACTTATCTTCAATCGAGAGTTCAGGACTTTTATTTTGTTATTTTGTTTGTTGCTGCAGTGGATACGGACTGGCGTTTTCACACCATGTTCGAAAGCAATAGGGATGTTATGTTCATTCAGCTGCAAAGATCAGATGTTTTATATTTACAGCACATCACCACAGGTGTGGGCTTTTATCACCGAAAACTGACTTTTTCTTTTACTTTTTAAAATTGCATCCTCTGTTGGGCCAGTTCTGGGCTACAGGCCTTATGTTGGACACCCCTGATGTAAGGGCACAATTAAAACCCTTAAACCAGCTCGAGATTATAGCATTCATCATCTCTACAATATTGGTTGGGAAACTTTTTTTAACAGACTTGTTTTTACGAATAATCTGGGAGGGGGAGGAGGAGTCCCTGAGCAGATCCTTTCATGTGTGGTCAGACACAGCGTGAAGGGGAAAAGAATAGCCAGCGCACAGGAAGTCTAAGTACATTTAATTTGAGTGTAAGAGCAGGGGGAGGTTTGAGTGAGATCATTACAAAATCTGAACGTGAAATCCACTAAAGAGTGGATGAAACCCAAGGGGGCCACACTTGAAATGGGCTCTAGAAGTAATGACTGCCAGCAGAAATGCTGAGTCATGGGTTTGACAAAGAAAAGAGACTCTTTCTGCTTCAATCAAAATTTGGTTTAATGCTTTAATGATGATGAGGTTTAATCAAAAGTCACTCTCCCATTCATTGATAACTATTGCCACTTAATGAGCTGATGCTTAATGCCTGCACACATTTTTTTTTTTTTTTGAGGTTTTCAAAGAGTGACTCAGCACATTTTTTGTATGAAACAAATCACCTGCAGATACCAGCAAAAACTCAGAACTCTAAGATGCTATTATACTCTATCGGGAATGAGCATTTATACTAACCTCAACACCTCTCACTCAAATGGATTACATTATCTTAACCTGGCTGCTTTATAAAAACATTGCTGCTATTATCTCTCTCTCTCTCTCTCTCTCTCTCTCTCTCTCTCTCTCTCTCTCTCTCTCTCTCCCTCTCTCTCTCTCTCTGGAGTCCTCACATCAGTGCAGCGAGAGCAGCAGAGGAGTAAAGTTCTGTGTGTATTCATTATCATGGAGCCATGGATTAAATTGCCCTCAGTGTTCAATTTGAACATTCACCTTTTCAATATTACAACAGAAACTCTCCTATTAAGGCGGATCACTGTCTATTATATTCAGTCACCTGAGGCTGTAATGTAAATATTAGCTGAAATGTGTGCCCCTGCTTTTCAACATGGGGTTCAATGTATTTCTTTGAAGTGTAATAATTGAACGGTAACCTTGTAATGTCTCACTTCACGTTGCTTGAATTCCAAAGCCTTTGCTTTATTCTTTAATTTTAAAGCAAATATATGTATTCTATATTGCAAAGGTCGCCAATAACGTAATTAGTGGTTCAACATGTTCCGGTTATTTTTACCATTGATACAAATTAAATTTGGACATGAGTACAAATTACATCAAAGACTACACACACAAACAAATTTTAAGGAAAAATACACAACTCTGTAGTACCCTAGATAGCCAACACATTTGTATCTTTATCTTTTATTTGGTGGCAGTATAGGTAAAAATAAATGAAATGATTCACAATTATCATTTTGAATTTCCTCAGATTGACCTTGGGCCCAGATTTGCAGGGTGCCATCAACATATTGGACTATTTTCTCAGTCGTGTGATCTATGTTGAGTCATGATGAAGCATGACATCACACCCCACACCTGTGCACACCAGGACTAGTCCAGCAAGTTCCAGGTCAATCGATAGATACTCCAGTTTCCTGGCTCCCACCGTGTCTCGGTCAGTGTGGAGGACACTTTAATACTTTGTTTTACTTTGTGTTACCTCTTATTTCCAGAGAATGTGCAGCGCTGAGAGGCCTCTGAAATAGCTTGATATGGTTTGTCGAGAACAATGCCGGTACTTTGCAATGGATTGTTTTGACACTTATTCCTTGACTCTCTCTCCTCTCCAGGGCTGAAGCAGATCCATGCTCTGTCCATCCAGGGCAACTACGAGCTGCGCGTCGACCTGGAGGACTTTGAAAATAGCACAGCCTACGCCCAGTATGGTACCTTCGGAGTCGGCCTCTTCTCCGTGGACCCCGACGATGATGGATACCCTTTGACTGTGGGGGACTATTCTGGGAACGCAGGTATGTACGTGCACACTCGGTGAACTACTTACTCTGCTGGCTGTGGCGTTTTCTGCTGATCCTGGTGTTAGTGGGCTTTTTGATTGTGCACATAGTGCAGCTTCTACAACTGTGGTTCTCAACGGGTCTGGTTTCGAGACCCCTCCCCCCTTAGTGATGAGCAGTGACCCAGATCAAGGCACATTTTCCATTTAATGAAAAGATCCATGTTACATGTGGGCCAATGGTCAATTTGAATATGTAAACAAATGTTGCAGGTTTTCTTCTATCTATGAAGTTGCGGTTGTCCATCGGCATTACATGGCATCATGCCCACCTACTGTTCAGGATTGTGAATAGACCCCTTCAAAATCAAAGCAATCTTCGTTTTTTTCCCTAAAGGTCCGCGACCCACTGAAAATGAGTTTGTGACCCACTTTTGGGTCACGACCCACCAGTCGACGATGATGAAATGGTGATTGATGAAATTACTGGCAATCAATTGCGATGCTTGACCTGCAATATAAACTTGAAAAAAGAATGAATAAAGAAGCATTTTAAAGATCCTCTGAGAGCTTTGCTGCAAGAGAGAATGGGGACAGGCATGAGGTATGGAGGTGGAAGGAGGCAGGAAGTAGGAATGTAGGGGGCAGGTGTGAGAGAGAAAGGAGTGGGGACGAGTATAAAAGTATTTTAGTAAGAATGGAGGCATACAAAAAACTACATAAAGAAAAATGGATGCAGTGTATGCAATTAAGCCCTCCATGTCAGTCCTTGGCACCCACAGACGTTAAACGTGGATCCAAATTAAGAATTATATATATTATATGTAATATGAGCAGTAGCAGCGGTAGTATAGTAGTAGTAGTGGAAGTCCTCTCTTAGATCAGCCAACAGGTCTTGAATTGGCTCGGCAGCAGCTGGAACCAAATGGGCGTCAGAGGACAGCGCCCCCCCCCCCCCCCCCGCGAGAGAGACAGGCCCCCCCCCCCCCCCCCGGTGACACCCAGCCACGTTGCAAATGAGCCCTAACAGCCTCTCCTCCTCCACTATACATCCTCTGGACATCATCGAACCGTTTCATTGACACACCCCCTCACACTGCCTCTATTTTCCTAATGTGGAGCAGAACATCAGACGTGTCTGTCAGATTATTCTTTCTCCCGCTGACTGGTTGCCATGGCGATGCCAAGTGGAGAGGCAGAGTAAGACTGAAAAAAAGGGGGTAAGGAGCTGGCCGGCCACATCCTGGGCAATTCAAGTCACTTATCGACGACGAGGATCGGCCGGCAAAGAAATCTTTATGAAGTGATCTATTTTTTAGCTTTGCTGTTTGATCGGTTCTCACCCGCACTGACCGTGATTAAAGGCTCCTTAAGCGGATGCAACTCGTACCGCACTCCCTCAGTGGTCTTACATCGCTGTCATCATCACAGTTATAGGTTGCAGGGACAGACGGCCCCTCTAATTGGCCGCTGCATACGCCATGTTTCTTTATCATAGAGATACTTTTAGTCAAGGGTGGGTAATTATTTTGTTACCAGGGGCCAAACCCATTGTTATCATTCGATACACCATCTGATCAAGAAACTCAAATGGATGTGAAAACAACTTGACTTCATTTTTAGTAAAAAAAAAACAAATGTGTGTCAGACTCCATTTGAATAAATATAAGCATTCCCCTTATGCTCAGAAATACATTTCAAAAACAATTTGGACTGGAAACAAACTTGGCTGGGACTTTTATTTTGAAGGCTGAGAAAGCGAGAGGTTGGGGCACTGTGAACAGAGGCTACCAGACACATCTGGGCTTGATTGGGCTTCATCCTCGCATGCAAACATCAAGCATGACAGAATCACACACACAGGAAATAGAAACATTTCAAAATAAAAGCATATTTTGTCTAATATTGTCTAGCATGTCAGGGCTGTTGCAATAGTTCTAATGCACTAAATGACAGACACATATCCTGAAGGAATCATAGGGGCGGGGAAGGGGAAGCGAGGAGGAGGGAGGGGCTTATGTGTATCATTAAAAGGAGGAAGATAAAAAGGTCACCACAGAAGCTTTGATAAATTGGCTACAAGACTCTCTGACCTCCTGCTTTGGATAATGAAACCCGGCACTGGACGGGAAAGCCATGAAGTTGTATCTTTTCCTTTATTCCATCCTCCCCCTTCTTTTATATACGCTGAGTGATTAATTGAAAAGTCCAATTCCATTGTGGAGGAAATCAATTGTGGATACGTCCAATTACTGGTTCCAAGTGCAGGGAACCATGAAGAGGCTGTTTGAAAAGGTTTCATCCCCTTGATGATGTTATTCATGACATGTTTGATTCATGTTAATGAGCCAAGGAGAGCTGTTAGCTATGAAACTGTCTGTAACATGTTTGTGTGTGTGCCTTTAAATGAGGGCGGGACTTGAGGGGTGAGACCTTTGAGGTCAGGTGTGACAGTTAGACCTTTAAAGGTGTTTACATACCTCTACCACTGGGTGACACATAACCTTGAAAATAGTATTAAGACCTTTAGTGAGACATGAATATAGTACTTTTCAGTGCAATACACCTTTAAGACCTGTCACAATGTCATGTTGTATCTATATACAAGAAGTACCTAATGTATTTATACAACAATAGATAATAACAATAGATAAAACATTTCTTTGGTCACTGTTTCAAGTCAAATGAGATCTGGCGAAATGCATTATGGGAAAGTTTTGTTCTGAGTAATAATATTGGATGACGATCCAGACTCTAAGCCATGCACATGCTGACCCACTTGCTCAGTCTGATTTATTTCTTTATTTATTTATGTATTTATTTATTCTTATTCTTATTTTTATTATTATTGTTGTTGTTGTTGTTGTTGTTAATATTATTTATTTAGTGAAAAACACATTATAGAGAAATTCCAAATAATAAAACTATTTCTCAATTATATGGAAAACTCATTTATTTATTTATTTATGTATGTATTTATTACATTACTAATAAATCAATGTATTGTATTCACAACCTTCTCAATAAACATGTTTCTCTCTGTGTCTCTCCGCCCACCAGGCGACTCTCTGATGAAGCACAACGGCATGAAGTTCACCACTAAAGACCGGGACAACGACCACTCGGAGAACAACTGCGCCTCCTTCTACCACGGCGCCTGGTGGTACCGCAACTGCCACACGGCCAACCTGAACGGCCAGTACCTGCGCGGCCAGCACACGTCCTACGCTGACGGCATCGAGTGGTCCTCCTGGACCGGCTGGCAGTACTCGCTCAAGTTCTCCGAGATGAAGATCAGGCCCGCCCGCGACACCGAGAAGAAATGAGGGAAAGACGGACAGAAACGATTTTTGAAACATTACAATGCAAACAGCTACCGGCAGAACCTTTTGTCTCATTGTTTCTCCACTAAAACATACTCCTGAGTTTATTTGCTGTTTTGCCTCCTGATGTCTCTCATCATCTCTCCTGCTCTTCTTCTTCCTCCATCACTCGACTACATACTACATCCTCTCCCTTTGCTCTCGTTCTTAATATCATTTTTCAATCCCCCCCACCGCCCCAAAAAAATTCCATACCCAGAACCCTTGGCGCCCTCCACGCACACACTCCAATGAGCAGTCAGACATGGTGGTACAAACATCCCAGACACAGGCTCACACACCAGTGACTTTCTCCTGGTGTGTGACACTGACCTCCCATCTGTGCCGACGCCGGCGCTCTGACTGTCGTTGGGTCTTGCCGCGCGTTGCCGAGTGGCGAGGGCTGCCTCGCTAAATGACAGGAAAAGGGAAAGGAATTTCATAGGGGATGGCGCCGAGTCACATTTGTCTGGTGGTGGCAGCGAGGGAGAGGAAGTAGGGGCAGGGGAATGATAATAACTGGGAAAGGAAGGAAAGGGAGGTGGGCGGGGCTTGTGAGGAAAGGAGGGAGAGAGAGAGAGAGAGAGAGAGAGAAGGGACAACGCAGGATCGCGTTCATCTGACTTGGGCCATTAGGGAGCATATTGGGCACCGTCTGATCTGCCTGCCAGCTGAGGGCCAGCCAAGTGATGCAGCCCTCACAGATGGCAACCCAGCACTTTGCATTTGTGTGTGTGTGTGTGTGTGTGTGTCTGTGTGTCTTGTGTGTCTCTAAGTGTGTGTGTGTGTGTGTGTGTGTGTGTGTGTGTGTGTGTATGCAGAGTTTACCCAACTATCAGTGTCCTGTTAGAGCAGCGTCTCCAATGACTGCGGTGTTTAGACTCAACGTGAAAACATGAAGCACGGCTGGCAAACCTTCACTGCCTCCATCAACCGGTCAACATTAAATAACAAGGTGTGAACATGAGAGACAGTGGAGACATGTGGGATCATAGAATGAAATCAACTCCCCCTCATTGGATTTTGTAATGGATTCTCCCATTTCCACATTTATTTCCTGTTCCGTTTACCTCCTCTCCTGTACATTTTTATAAATTTTCTTATTATTGTGGGATATTACAAAAAAAAGATTGAAACTCACTTTATTGTCGCATAATGAAAAATTGCCTCAAGCAAACAAAAAAATAAAGACAGAAAAAAGAAAAATAAAGAGCACATGATGGCGGAATAGTGTGACATTTTCGCTATTTTTCCCCCTTTTTAATTTTAAGTTTGTTATTTTGGGATGTACCAAAAGCTTTAAAAAAATGTGTAAATTTCCCTGTACAGTGTGTATGACTTTTAGAGCATGTGAATTTGTTTTCCTACAATGCTGAAACACAAAGAGAACTGAAGCACATGAACAAAACTAACTCCACCAGATATGAAACTAAAAAACAATTTAAATAAAGTTGTATCTACAGGACCTTTTTTTTTTTAATGCTGCCTTCCTCCAGCTGAGCGATGGGTGGGCGTGGCCTCTGTTCCGCTTCGAATGTTAGCGAGGAAGAGGCACCTCAAGCACACCGAGCACAAATATGACTCTGTGACTCTTTGCCGGCGAGCAGCGCAGTGATAAGATGAGTGGGAGACGGCGCAATCAACGCGTAGCACCGAGCGACGCAGCGCCCGAAACCTCTTGACACTGCAGCTGTGGGTGTTTCCGTGGTTACTGGCACTCAGAACAGTCATTGCGGATGACCGCCAGTACGGACACTTGACGGACGACGCGGCGTGAGGTGCGATCACCTGACGAGCTTGTGTGACACCAGACTGAGGCGTCACAAAGGAGACGGAATCAGACTGAGCGTATGCAAATGTGTGTCTCTGCGCTGCGCAGAGCGCACGTGTGTGTGTCTGCGTGTGTGTGTGTGCACATGTATGAGTTTACGGTGTCTGTGTGTGTGTGTGTGTGTGTGTGTGTACACATTTATGCACATGCTTTGGTTTGTACATGCCCATGTGCATGATCCAGACGAGGGAGCGGGAGGCCAAGCGCTGAGTCACTCTGTGGAACTTTTCCAGTGACGTAATGCTTACGTACAACCCCCCCCCCCCCCCCCCCCCCCCCCCCCCATGACATCACCCCCCCCCCCCCCCCCCCCCCTCGTCCACTCGCCCAAACTCCCCCCCTGCTGTTTGTGTTGATTACAGAGAGAAACCTATAAAAATGAACATTACTTATTGTGATCGTGGACCCCCATTAGAGTGGATACACTGACTTCTGGTACTGCGCTTAAGCCCCTCCCCCCCTTACCTCTCCTTTCCCAGAAGCCACGCCCCCTCTCCCCTAAAATATGTGTTCACCTCTCATGCCGTTGTGCATCATAGTGTATGTTCACACTCCTCCTTGTTATTTAACTGTGCTATGATTTGAGAGACAGATGATAAAAGAGTGAAATCTGCGGATCTAAAAATTCCGACTCGTTCTGCTCATTACGGAGCATCAGCAGCGTCCTGATCGACCCCCCAGGTCTCCGACACCTTCCATCCTTCTTACTCTCTACTTCCTTAATTGCCTTAGACTCTGCTGCCAATTCCTGCTCACTCCTTATCTCCTGAACTCTCCTCCCCCTCCTCCTCCTATTCTCTCTGCAGTTCCAGACTCTCCAGCATCTGTATTCCACCTCCCCAGCTCCGCCCCCCTCAGCTCCCCAGCCCCGCCCCCACCGGCACATACCCTCTCATTTTTCCTTCCGTCCCAGCGCAGAACTAACTCTGCTTTCCTTTCTTTCTTTTTCTTTTTAATTTTTGGTGAAGTACAATAGATTGTTTTTGCTGAATCTTGATAATGTGTTTTAATGTTCTTGTCGACATTTAATAAACATTCACATTTTATAAATGGGGAACAGCTCAAGTAGTTTGGTGTCTTTTTGCCCACTACTGTTTTAATTTTAACCATATCTCTTTAAAAACCCTTTTAATATTATGGATATCAGACAATATGACATATTAATGAGAACATGCTTAATGTTAATGCCAATTTCACATGTAGTATCATTTGCATCGTGGAGCTGGAATCGTTAAAGCCATTGCATTTGAAAGAAATCATGTTTTCACAATGTCTTGTTCATTATGTATGATGCAGAGAGCCAATAAAGTTTCATCGCACTGACAACTAGAATGATAATTAGAAATTGGCTCACACAATATTAAGTTAAGAGAAACTCCAAAATTAAAGTGGTTCCTTTTTGGCTCCGCCCCTTTAATGAAAACCAATTCACAGCAAATGAACCACGTGCAATTGTCGCACTCAGTCATTGATGCCATTTTCCTGATTATTTTTCAATTATTGTCTGAGAAATCAATGAAACTAATTTAGAAAAGTTTTGTCTCATAACAAAGAACAAGATTATTGATTTCCACCAAAATGTGATCAATCATTCAGGTAGGTTTAGTGGAAGGAAAACCTTGAATACTCATCTCACTCTCCCCCTCTAACTATAGTATCCTTCACTTACCATTTACACTCAATAAGGGTCCATTCATGGCTGAAAACTAATTTACGGGTCATTAAAGCAACAATATTATGCATTAAGGTCATAATATACTAATTAATTGGCTTACTTTAAGTCCATACACTACAACTAGAATCCCATGCACAGGGCACATAAACATTTGAATCACCCAGGCAGGGCTTCCAACAAATAGCATGTTAGCCAAGTGAACATACAGTGTAATGGATAACATATTAAATGAATGGACATTAACTACATTCCAGGGTTCCCACTCCTGCCAAGCCATCTGCATTCACGCCCTATTACTGCAGCCCTGGGAACCATAGACCTTCGAAATAAACATTTTATAGACTCGGCACCAGGTCACATTATTGTATAAATTAGTGTCTTATGGAGAACAGAGCAGATATCAGGTGCTGCCTCTTTGTCACAGGTGCCTTATTCCAGTGCTGTTTTCTTGCTATTTAAAAAAAATGCACTAATGCTCCGCAGCCTTAACAACATTATCATTTTAACTGTTCTAATGTGAACATGGCGCTGTTGTGTATCCATTAGTTTGTTCTGTGGTGTTTTGCTCCATTTCTCCCACACACTAGCATTAAGAGGAAACGCCGGCTATGCACTGGTACATTTGAAACTCTCATAATCACATGGCTATTTAGTCCTATTTGAATGCCCTTTTATACAACGTCTATTGTTTTTTTTAAAATATTTCATCTTTGCTATTTCCTGAATTCTATGAACAATCCAGTTTCATCCAGACGTGGTGCCATCTGTTGGTCTTTACGTATAACAGACTCACCGTTGCCACCTGTCAAATCTAAATCTGTTGGAGCCGTGCCAAGTTTATTTAAATGTGCGTCACTGAACCAGCTGTCAAGGAAGGATGATGTATATATATATATATATATATAATCCTCTTTTCCTGACAGTTGGTGGCTGCCCCTCCCACCTAGGTTCTGTGTCAGTCATATTGAAAATCAATCAGGGGACATATTATTATTTTTCTTACATTAATTGTTGAATTTACTGTTTTGACGTGGGGTTAACTATATCCAGTGTTACATTTCCAGTCAGGTCCTGACCAAGTGGCAGATAACAGATAAGGCCAATACAGAAATACCTGCAGTTCACAGGGTGGCCACAAGAGGCTGATTCCAAAAGCAAGTCAATCCCCACAGACTCCCATGTTAAGCACCAAGGGCCCACCCCAGCTTTACCTGAGCTCTGCCTCTTTTTTGGACAAACCAGGAAGTAAGAGGAGTAAGGCCTTGGCAAGATGGCGACGAGTGAACCAGCTGTGACTCTCACAAGCTCTCTGCAGATACATATCTCTGCTGCAATGTGTACTGTGTGTATTGTATTGTATGTACATTGTACCACGTGCTCCTGCTGTAAATATGTTAGATGTATCTACAGATCCTATTTTATTTTTATTACCTTTAATTTTATTTTTATAGACTTTATATTTAGGGTACCCCTGTTGTTTCCCCCTTAGCACCACCAGAGTTGTCCTTCAATCTCGTTGTACATTGTGTATAATGACAATAAAGGCATTCTATTCTATTCTTCTATCCTATATGGGTGAGCTAAGACCATCTTTATATACCATATACCTATGGTCCCAACTTGAACATGTTGCAATGGTTTTCTGATGGCACTGTTTACACCATTTAAGAGTCACTTTGTTTGTTTGTTGGGACCAGCTGGGAATTTCTGTGTTGGCTTGTTGAGAGGGGTCAGGGCTTCCAAATGCTGCTGTCAGCCCTGAGCAGGCTTCCAGAGGCCAGCAGATCAGGAGACTGTGTGTTTTGAGGACGGGCTAATTCCAGCTATTTCAGACAAAAGAAAATGGGCTTCAGGATGTATTATGAACTCTTCTAATACGTGTATATGCAGGGGAGATTTGGACTATAAATACTGTTAAATACCCTGGAGGTGGAGAAACAAATAAAGAGATAAAAACTGGCATAATAGTTCCCCTTTAAGGCTCTAATTCATGCATGCAGCATTAAAATATGAAGATAAAGACAAAAAAATAGGTCACATGTATATATCTTTCTTTATTCATTTTTTGGATAGCAACAACTCCCCATCCCTGTTGTTGTTGTTTTTGTTTTATTCATGTATTTATTTTTTTAATATTAGCATTCCTTCCCTGCATCTCACCGCAGCGTGCCAGCAGAGTTAGCACACAGATTACTGCATGGCCATGAAACCCAACTGAGTACATGAACACCTGGCTTTGTATTAGTTCAGGCAGAGAGACACAAACAAGATGCTTTGTTAATCTATCAACTAATTGACACACGGTCCCTAACCGCTGCCATAAAAAAGCTTCGCACCGATCGTCCTGCACCCATTCTGATCCGAGGTAAAACTCAATCCCGCTGTATATATGGTTTCTGACGACGGCACCATAGTTTCATTGTTGCCCCGGCCTCACTGGGCGAACACCCATGGGTGGATTTGCATTACAGCAGTGTGTCTTCGTGCTAAGCAGGCAAGGGGCAGCTCACTACAGAGACATGAATGTCAAATGGATGTGTGCTGCTGTTTGTGCCATGGCTGTAAAATGTTTTATCTCATGACTGGAGGGTTTGTGACTGAATTAAAAACACGGCGCTGTGTGGTTGTGCTTAGTCACGGTGTGTGAGTAGAATGGCGCCCAGTAGAGGGCACACTAACAGTGAGGCACAACACTACTTAAATTCCATCAGGCTGCATCAAACTGTGAGCACTCGTAGACGATACTACTCCTAAAGGAGTGGCATAATTTTTTTTTTCTGCATGAATATTCAGGAATGATATATTTAAATACAAATGATTTCATTCCAAAGCTGTCAGTTTGCTGCTTTAGATAGAGAATGTAATACCACCTTCTACCACTAGTGAGTCATTAGCAACTACACTGTATAGTGTGCCCCTAGTTACCAGCTTCTCACCACAGGTGCAATGTACATCTGCAAAGAATTGTACATCATAATCAGAGATAACTTCATCACTTCCTGTTACAACTTCAAAATAAAAGCCTTGAGTTGTGTTTAGCCTAGATGTCTGAATCTGTTTATTTGATTGTTTCATTCTATTTTTTTATTTTTATTTATCTGAGGGTTGTTTGGCTTCATATTTTGGAGTCCTGCTCTTTATTTATTTGAATGACCCCTGAGGAGAGATACAACATCTGATATACTTTAATATGAATAATATGATACTTCAATTAGCTTCTGTATCCCATAATGAATAATTTGGGCTCATGCTAATCCATCTGATCGTTTTTACCATATATGGCAGAGAGAGAATCATTGAAAGCTCCATTGACCAGCACCACAGACGATCCTGCAGAGGTGTGATGACATCACATATCCCCAACCTCCACAGGCGCCACAGTTCTCATAGTGGTGCACAATCCCCATTGTATGAAAATACATTAGGTTGTCAAGTCATCAGAAGTTAACAATAAGAGAGTGGGACAGCAGTGTGTGTGTGTGTGTGTGTGTGTGTGTGTGTGTGTGTGTGTGTATGTGTGTGTGTGTGCCTTGGGGTCTTGCGCACACACACTGTGGCTGGCGGTCTCATCCACACCAAATCAAATTTGCTGCAGTTCATGCGAGGAAATACTGTGAGGACCAAACAAATCACAAGCTCTGGTTCAGATCAGCGCAGTGCGTCCAAGTCTCTCCGCCACGCTTGTCATCCTCTGAATTGCGTGTGTGTGTGTGTGTGTGTGTGTGTGTGTGTGTGTGTGTGTGTGTGTGTGAGCGTGAGTGTGTGTGTTTATTATCTTTTTGACTCATCACATCCCCTAACATTATTCCTTTGTATATCTGACCCGGCACCATGTGTGTGGGGGGTCCATCAGGATGAGAGGGACTGCATGCACACATTGTTATTTATTCAAATGAAACCTGAAGTTGCGCACACACACACATACACACACACACACACACACACACACACACACACACACACACACACACTCCACAGTAGGTCTATATGCAGATTCCTCCGGTGGAGTGGAAAGGTTATTTCATTACGCCTGTTTTTCTGGGCTTTTTTGGAATTAGAAAACGCGATCGCTGTTCCGCTGTCTGTCGAACTAATGTTCTCTCAGTTTCCGCACAGCTTGGTGCAATCGTGCAGTTTTGCAGAACAACACTTTGAACGCAGTGTGTGATCCTCCCTGTGTTTTCCTTTTGCCTGTGTGATCACTAACCGGATTGCCAATGCAGTGAGTAATGACCGCTGCCGTCGCACTTATACCCAAGACTTCACAATAGGGATCATGCTGGGTTCATTTGTTTGTTTATTTTTTCATTTGCAATTATTTGCTTATGGAGCGCATTGCATTCCTGCACGTGTGTGTTCTCGCTTTTCTAAGTGTGAATGAGCCTCTGAGTAATTCAGCACGACAATCCCAATTAATTCTGAGTGTGTTCTTTAATGCACCTTCAATTCAATTAGATGCTTTAATGATGATCTCCTCCGTGCATGAAATGACCTGCACCAGAGTCTGATTTAAAAGGATGGCAGCGCTCGTACAGGTGTATTCATGTCAATGCATCTTCATTCATTTGTTATATCAAACCCCCGACCACCCTGGCCCTCTGGTCTCCTCTGAAACCATAGCTGTTAGCGACCATCGCTAGATAGGAGGAGGCCCCCTCCTTCTATAAATCGAAGTGTTTTGCCATCGCTGGCTGAGAGGCTGGACCTACAAAGATGTCGATTATGCTGCAGGAGCTGGTTCCCACCTGCTGTGAAGCCTCAGCACCTGTGCACTTTAACCTGTCCACCGCAAATTCAAGCTCACCTCAAACTTGCCTTTGGATCAGAAGAGGAAAAAAATCTACCAGCATGGGTCTTCGGTCATGATGGACTTTGAATAATATAAAAAAAATCATAGGCCTCCACATTCAATAGATCAAACTATCATACATTTATACATAAGGAAAACGTATGCAATGAAGAATAATTGGTCTCCATTTTCTACAATCAGGTGCAGCACGCCCTGCTGGAAAGAGACGGGAACAGGCTCTCCAAACAAAACAGATGTAACTGTAAAGACCATTTATACAAGGGAGATCAAAGGTCATGTGTACAGGATTCAGAACCTGGACATATTTACATCTGGAGCACGTCCTCTCTATGGAGGCCGCCATGTTGCACCACCATATATTTTCAGTAGCCCAGTGTCCCATCCCCCTGCAGCGTCCCCGCCTTGTTTACAACCGCCGGCTACAGACGTGCTCTATGCATGCATGACTGCTCCCCACTCGTCCCATTACTGACTTTAATGGCTGACTGCATTACACCGTGCCGGCTAAATGGAGCTCCGCTGCTCTCCGTCCTCCGACGCCGCTTTTATCTGAGACTCCATCTCTGATAGGAGAGTCGCCGCAAATGTACCGATGGCTTATCTTCCCTCTCTCTTCTTTCAGTCATCGGACTGATCCGCAAACAAAACCTTCTCTTCTTCACCTCCTATAAGGGGAGATGTGTACGATACATACACGCTCATGTTTTTTTGTTTTTGTTTTTTCACAGCTGCACCTTCTGGGAGTGACGGGAGAGGCCAATACTAAAGTGAATAATGCAGTTCACAAGGTGGCCACTTGAGGTGGCGCTCCAAAAGCGCGTCAATCCCCATAGACTCCCACGTTAAAATGGTCAACTTTAGAGGTGAATGAAACATGTTTAAAGCCCGGTACAAACATATTCTATTCTTATTTTTATTCTATTGAGGTTTGACATTGTGCAAAATTAAGGGCCGTGGCCTCTTGAGTGACACCTGGGCCGACCTGGCATCTCCTGTGGGCCCACTCCCAGCTCTACATGTACTCTGCCTCTTTGGCCATTTATGGATGAACCAGGAAGTAGGCGGAGTTAGGCATCGACCCACATCTTTATACACTGTCTACGATCAATGTTCCCTCTAAGCTGCGCGCTTGCACAGTAGCACACTGCTCGCACATTCTCAGCGCACAAGAAAATCTATGCAACGCAAAAAATAAAATTCAACATAAACTTGTTAATTAATATCTAATATTAGACCTAATCTAATCTAATTAATTAGACCAATAATATTTTTTCTGTGCCATTTTGCAATGTAACTCAGTGAGTGACAGGTGTCCAGCCAACGATACAATACGGTTCACTTACGCTATGTAACCAATCATAGCATTGATAGTGCTTGCATATGTGCCCTGCCCATACGCACCGTGCAGGTTAGCTAGTTAACAACAGTGCAGCGGAGTTAAGAGACGCAAATGCTAACCCCTTATCATGCCGAAACGAACGGGCAGCGACACATCCACTCACCAAGCCAAATACTCCTGTTGGAGTATATGAAAATAGAAGAACAATTGGTGAAACTGGGTGAGATTTTTTTCTTTTTCGAGTGAGAAAGGTCTACTCTGCAAAACATGCAGCAAAGCCAATGTAGCAACTTGCAGACGAAGCCATCAACCTTGGACAAAGTGTATAACCATTGGAGAAGTGAGAAGGACAGGCGTGAAAAATAAGGTACAATTTAAGTCAGATTTGTGCATATTCTAGTGACAAGATTTAGTAACAAGATAGTAAGATTTTTTGTTCATGGATATTAATCATTAAATGCTGTTACGACTAGATAATTTATGGCAGGTAGAATTGCTAATAAAAAACTGTGTAATTAGATATTTTACAGACAAAGAGTTACAGGAATTTACACAGTATCACAAGCTACAGCACACGTCATTGTGGAAAATGTGAATGTTTTAATGTGAACAAAATGTTATGTCTGAAAAGTGTATATGTCTAATTTCTTCCAGAACAGGACCCTCACCCAGGCCACAACTGGACCTCACCCAGGCCAAAGCATGACTCTTCCCATGGCCAAAGCAGGACTCTCACATATAACATACTACACATCTCATGAACAACAAGATGTTTGTCTTTTTCATTTCAAGTGGGCCAAATCACTTATATTAAAAGTAAACGAATGAAAATTGCTGCTGTAATTTGATTCTTTTAATAAGCCATGTAACTTGCTATGATCCAAGGTTTTGAACAGGTGTGATGCTGGTGTGTGGTCACAGTGTGCACATCTGATGTTGCTCACAGTGGTTCTCAGTGTGCTCAGGGTTTGCCCAAACACATGAAAAATGAGAGGGAACATTGCCTACGATATTATCTTATAATTGGAAGTTTTGTGTCATATCCAAAGTTTCCACAACTTTTCAAGCATTTTGCAGAGGGGTCTAATAATTCCTCAGCCGGTAGCAGTGAAAGTAATTGTCCCAGACAGGAAATGGTTTCGCTGATTTTATCACGATGCATCCTTGGTGCATATCGGGAGCATTTCCACCTCATACACTTAGTTACTATTTGATCACCTAAAAATCTATTGTAACACCAGGTGTAAATGGGGTTTCATCACACCACAGCTGGATTCCTTTGAGCTTATTATCTCGCTGGTCGTTTCCAAACTTCAATGAATTTAGTACAATGGGAAAAAGAAGAAGAAGAAGAAGAAGCTCCTTTCTTCTTCCCCAGCTCTGTGGGGGTGTCATATCAAAGTGGGGAAATGTCAGGGGGGAGAAACCACACGCCTTTTTCCCCTTGTGCCTCTCATCAGGGCTGGTGCCGGTGCTCGACGTGTCAGCACCTTGATTAGAATAGTAATCCTAAGGGAGAGAGAATGGGAGAGGAGGAGGAAATGCAGCAGTAGCAGTGGGAGTGTAGCACTTCTCATTCTGCAAAAGTGACAGAGGGCTTTTACTTTGAAATCCGAAGCGTGAAGGTGTGACCCTTGTATTTCAAACAAATAAGAATGTATGGTAACGGATAAGGTGAACGTTAGTACGATGGCATGGACTGAACTGGCCTTTGCTGTGTGATGCATGGGATTCAATCAATCCTGTGAATGTACGTTTTTATTGGTAATATGAAAATGATGCTTCTCCTGCAAAACAATCTATAATCTCGACTCTCAGGGTGATTAATTGATATTCCCGATGTTGTAATCAATAGTGGGATACCATTCACAAGTGCATTTGTTTTTCATTTTCATTTTTACTTGGTATATTTAGATGAGCAAGTCCCTCACAACAGAGGCCGCTATGTTGCAATTCTACAGACAAACACAGTATTTGCAGGGTTTAATTATGATTGCTTTAAAGGGAAAAGGTAAGTAGATATCTTCTAAATCATACACACTGCACCTTTAATTCCTTAGTCCCTGACCCATGCAAAAATATATCAGTTGTCACTTTGGCTTAAAAACATCCTGCACCCCTTCTATTTACAACCATGTAAGAGGCACCTTTGTTGCGTCGGCATTAGCCTCCATGAAAAGGCCAAGTTCTAAACCATCAACTCGCCCGCCATGTTCAGCAGAGTCATCCTCTCTGAGCTTTCTCCAAAAGCAGTTTCACTTGTGAACAACGCCCCCCCCTGCAGCTGAAAATGCCAACTGTCTCAACCCGGGTTGCAGAACATCCAACTGATCCTCCCCCAGAATCTGCGACACGATGTTCCCCGACACTTTCGGCAGCGGCGACGAGTCCCGTAACCAAGCAATGACCTTGGCGGTGACGGGGGCGAGAAGAAGCAAGCAGCGACTTTCAAATGACACTGAGTCATGATGAGTGACGGAGGAGCGGAGCCTCGGTGTCTGCAGGAAGAGCAGGAGGTTAAACAAGGCTCCATTTGAAGCAGGTGAGATGCAAATTGGTGAAACTTTGAAATTACTGTAGTTTGAGGCCACTTTAGGATGTTTATCTAATAAGAGTTTGACTTTCTCCCTCATGTTTAAACCCCTGAAAACACCAAATCTGCTTTGTCAGGACCGCGTGGGTGAAGCCATTACACAAACAATCCATCAGCTGTCAATAAATCCTACCAGGAAATCCCGTGTGTGGAATAACCCACATATTTATGTCCATATATAAGCATATCAAAACATAACTAATGTGATGACTGGGCGCATTTTCACACCTAATAGACTGGACCCAAGTGAACCAGTTGGTCAGGTTTTGCATTATAATGAACAGAGCCATTGTTCATCAACTCCTCCAGGATAAACATGTAAGTTAAATGTGTAATAAAAATAACAATTAATATTGACAGTGTAAATAAATAAATATAGAAAAATAACTAAATTATATGTAAACTGTTAGATGATCAGAAATGATCAAATATAGATCAAAAATCAAAACAGAAATATAAAATAACTTAATCAGCCACGAATCACAGTTAAATAAGTGTACTACTTTGGCAAGGGAGGTAATTGTATTTAATCAATTTAATAATATAAGTGTAAATTTTGAATAAACATTTGATTATGACATTAAAATGGATTTGCTTTGGAGTTATAAATAGATAATAGTAATCATTAAATTACTGACTATAGATGTGAATCATTATTATCCAAAATCTTAGTAGCTTCGTCTCTTTGCCCATTTTTGGATGAACCAAGAAGTAGGCAGAGTTAGGCATGGACAAGAGTGAACCGCCCACTCCTAGCCTCATTCGCTCTCTGCAGAAACCTGTTGGTGACTTCACAGACACGTCATCCATCATTATGTCTTTGGTGTCGCCATCCATTGTTATTGCCTCCTGTTTCTGTGTCCCTCTTTAGGTTCTACGGATGAGCTCACTTCCAATCAGTGCATAAGCTCATTGCAAGTGAGAGAAAGAGTGACTGAGAGGATGTTAATGTGAGGCTCCAGCCCACGAGTCGCCGCGTTCCCATGGCATGTCACGTTATTGCACGTCGAGTTAATTGATGGTGCCGGCAGAGGCAGGTCTTCGTCAGGGCCCGGTGGGATCCCAGCATCCCATATTAAGCCTGACAGACACTGGCGGAGGTAAACCTGGAACCTGCTTATTACCGGTGACACCTCGCAAATATGGATCAGCGGCTAATAACCAAGCCACCCCATGAGAGCCCGTGATGGAAGTGTGTTGGCGGGAGGAGGGTGAAGTTTCAGCTAACAGGGCATTTATTGAAATTACACAAAGGGTTCTGGTGCTCGCTTTGGGACGTAAAACATGAAGAGTTCCCTCCCGCAGTTAAACAAATGTTCTTTGCACAAAGGTGCTGGGTTCATACTGATATGGGCCATGAGCATCACTTGGGAGTGTGTGTGGATGCTCACGGTCACGTGATTGGTCCATTGTTCCACCTACACGGTTCAAAAATATCTGGAAGAGTGATGTCATGGATTGGGATTAGGATTAGCCTTCCACACCTTTGCAGTGGTGCCACCATGACACCGACATCCTTCATTTTGGGGTGGAATGTCTCAACAGCTGTCAGATTGTGAATCTGCCAGTGCAATCAGTTGAAATGTTGTACACCTGCAGAGCGAATGCATAGATTATCAGAAGTTATTAGCATATAAGAACACTGCTGAATTAAACATGATTTACTGAACATATTAGCATGCACTTGTTAGTATTTATTTCAAATATCAGAGGCTGCTCCCTTTGCTATGCATGAAGTGTTATTCATCGACAGTTGCATTCCAGTGTGAACACCAATTAGCAACTTAACTGCATTCACATAGTCAAATAGAGTGTTATTGTGAATAAACATATTAATTATCGGCTTCCAGCATCTAGCTCTCCTTCCATCAGAAGCTCCGACCAACAGGCCTTACATCCCAAGACTTTTACTTTGAAGGGGAGACTAAGTGGAATGGAATATAAATTGGCTCTCAGTGATGGTGATGTTCATTATGCACCTTATTCCAATCGGACATAAGCATCACACTCTTTTGCATTCATTTGCATATTGACATGAATCTGGCCCTCTTGATGCAGACCATTGACACCCAATGCATCGAGTGTGGACACATCAATAGACACATAGTATAATCATAGTCATACATCACCGTTCACACATAGTATTTCTGTAAACCTCTCTTCCATCTAATGTTTTGGCTGAGATGGTCTAAAACATTGTAATTTCCCAAAGAGAAAAGTGCTATGTTTCAAACCACATCTAGAATAAACAATTCTACGTTTTTTCCTGATCCAGCCAAAAATCAGTCTTTGCTGGCTCTCGCCTATCATCAACACAAACACCCCCTGCCAGATGCTCCCGCGCTGTGTGAAAACAAACCATTTTATCAGTCCACATTAGAAAAAAGAAAAATGATCAACCCTGATTATCTCCTACATCTTCCCAACACATCCTGCCAGCTCTCACACGTCGAGGGTGAGACTCTGCCTCACTCTCTCTCTTTCTTCCTCCGATGCAAAAACTTGTGATTCTCGAGCAAACGCTGCACTGCCACCATAAATCATTCCAGTGTGGGCCCCTGTCACATTCGGTGGTCGGACAAGTGACCCACTGAGCACGAGTGGGGCGAGGCCGCCGCCCCCTGCTGGTCCCCCTGTGCTAAATTGAGCCTGTTGCTGTTGGTGATAGATATATTTAAGACATATTTAAGATTGCATTGGATGTTAATTACTTTTTTTTTTTTACATCCACCACACAGGCAGCTGTTGTTCAGAGCGGTTGGCCCTTTTTCAGAAGGTCAGCAGTTTGATTCTGCACTTCAAAGTCCAAGGTAAGATACTGAGCTTTATATTTCTCCTAGAGAAAATAATAGACACAGATTCACTTTATGTGTGTGTGTGCGTGTGTGTGTGTGAAAAGGTGAATGGCCTGACACTCAACTGTAAAAGTGCTTTGAGTGCTCATAAAGGTTAGAAAGAAATGCGTATGAGGGCTATTTATTTATCACTTAACAAGTTGATGTGGAACATGGATAAGAACTGGAGGCAAGAGGAGAAAAGATGCAGTGACCAAAACGTGGTACTGCACCATGTGTGTCAAGATATTCTCCCTTAGGCTACAATTTGAAAAAAAGACACACATAAATAAAATACATATTTTGTTTTATTTTGTTTTACAGTTACTTATATATCTCTATATAGTATAATCATAAGGATTGTCCACATTTACCTTTTTTGTAAAACGTTATCATGATCACACATCAGAGATGTGTTTACTGTATTTGGATTAAAGAGGCGCCTGTGAGACTCCTCGAGAGTGATCCGAGGAGTCCTCCTGTAACAAGAAGGTCATAGGTTCCTTACCCACACATGCTGAAGTGACCTTGGGCAACACACTTGACCCCATGTGACCCTATTTATGCCACCATCTCCACTGGGTGCCAATGCAGCTGCTATCCCTGCAACCTGCAACAAGTGAAAGACAATGCATTGCACTGCAAAGAGCTGACATAAGCAGATATATAACTCACCTAAGTGGTGTGTTATGAACATGCAATCTCCAAAGTGGGCGGGGCCTGATCGCCCAGTCTGCCTGGTTCTTATCATGAAGTGTGAATACTGAATGTGTGGGTTCTTCCTGCAGTGGATCAAAACGGGTGTTGCCAACTCTAATTCATGCCTATTTCCACAGACTCCAGCCGTGGCCTTTCTCACGAGGAGGAGGAAGTATCAAAATCTAACATTATCATGCAAACTCTAATCCTCTTCATCTCCATCCATCTGCACACACCACTTGGTCCAAACAGTCCGCTTCCTGGCTCATTGGGAGCCGTGGCAACATGTCACACAGCTTGACGGTGGACAGTGTTATCGCTGGCAGACATGAATATGAGCCATACATACGGCCAGATCATCAACAGGAAATATGTGAGGGCACTATTCATGAGAGTCCAACATTCCAGCTCCTGTTTATCAGGTGGAGCGGCATGTCCATGTGATCCATGCACCATCTGCCTCAAACAGTATCGACACAGAGATGGACAAGGCTGGCGGCTCCCACTCAAGTCAAGCCAAAGTGTCTCGGTCTCCCCCTGGTGGCTGGCTGCAGATCAGGTAATTAACCCCCGCCCCCCCCGTTTTTGAGCACACATGTTATCATTGCAAGCCGAAACCACAGAAAGATAATAGGCCACATACTGTGCCCTAATTAAAGGTTTTATAAACACAATCATTTAGCCTCTACTGTTAATTTGATGAGTTACATGAATGATGTGAATATAATGGATGTTTGCTAAACTAATAAAAACAATGTATACCCTTCATAGATAAATATACCTTAATGAAAGCATGTACAAAGATTATATTTCTGCAAACAGATCTGTATCACTTAAATCTGACACATTGCATCTTTTAATATAAAAAAATCGAGGACTAATTGATTGAAAGTGGTTGTTAGATCATCAAAATGCTACTTTATCCATATTTGCCATTAAAATGGGTGCTGATGCTGATGTTTATTATCTTATTATCTTAGCTCCGCCCCTTACTTGCACAAGAAATGTTGGTCTGTAGAAGGCACAGAACCAAAGACAAATGAATCATCCTTACGTGCAATCTATAGGTGAAAAAAAATGGAAATGCACACTACTGCCACAAGAATGTGTGGGAGTGGGAATTGGGGGCGTGGCCGTGAGGGCGAAAGGAGACAAGCAGTCACAGCTCCACCGTCTGCAGGAGGAGGGAGAGGATGAGGCAGCTACCCCACATTAATGAGTGTGTACAGATGGAGACGGAGACTTACAGCCTGTAAACATCCACTTATCCTCAAGTGGTTCGCAATCACGAACCTCCATATGGGATGTGTGATATCTGTGGGGTGTTTTAAAAAGAAATACATTTCTCAGAGATTTGCTCCTCTGAGCGCAGCCTCAAGTGGCCACTCTGTGAACTGCACTTTAATCCAGTTCTTTATTGGCCTCATCCTCCAGCCTCGCTCGCAGCTCCCGTGGATAATTTCAGGTGACTATCTGGACTTCAGTGCAACGTCTAAGAGCTAAACATGTCTCCAGCAGACTAAGATGGAAAAAAATAACTCTGCCGATGACAGATTCAGAAGCTTCTCATGAGTCTGACTTGGTGCTTGGGGGAATTCCAATTTCTCCTAATTCTTGCAAACAGTTCCGCCTTCATGTTGAGCGGAGGCTGCCGAGGACCGTGGGAGCATCTGATTAAGATGTCTACCCGAAACCTCCCTGCAGAGGAAGTCCAGGCACGTCTCACTGGGAGGAAGCCCAGAGGACCCAGAGTCTGTGAGTGAATGCCTCAGGATCCCCCCTGGAAGATGCTCAGAGCACATGGCTGGAGAACAGTTTACAGCAACCTGGTATGAGGATGAAGAAGAGGGAAAGGTTTGAATAAAGGTTGAAATACTACAAATTAATAATATCACTATTGTCAAACATTTACCCTGGTAAATGGCTCCACTGAGCCAGTTTTTTGATTATACAAAATATTTTGACACTTAAATCCCCCTCTGGATCCACATCAAAATACCAGAGGTGATGTATTGTCATGGCAATAATGAAATCCAGGCAAAATGAGCTTTGCCCTGAGAGTGGCTGCTAGCATTTACGTTTTGAAATCCCATCAACATCTGCAGGATCGCTTGTTAGAAAGTACAAGAGAGTTAGTAAAGGCCAGTGGTTTGATTGAGAGTCTGCCTGCAACATCAAAGACCTCATTACCATAAGCCATTACACCCACTCCTGCAGATGTACAAGATACATTTTAGCAACATGAGATAGTGCTCTACAAAATAAGGGTTGAGCACTTTCAAATAACACGCAAACAACCTATCTGTCTGGAGGTAATTATAGGGTGTTAGTCTATTGTTGCTCGTTGTACTGTCCATGTTCAATCCTCGTCAAACACACAGATAAGGATAAAATCAGCCATTACCCCTTTGAATGGGAGGCCTCCACACACGGAGGAGAGCTCTGCACTGACCTTGGTGCATTGTTGCTCTAATGCTATTCAGATCAAAGTGGATGCAGTGGAGAGAAGAATCAAACTTGTGACTTTGATCGTAGAAATAGCATTGGAAAAATAATTTTAAAAAATACATTTTAGAAGAGAGTACAAGTTCAAAGTTCACCACATCTTACACTGTTGTGATTGCTGACTTGTTTGTTTTTACATGTAGTTCCTCCCCCAGACACAAGGGGTGCTCTATATTTACTTTCTGTGCGGATGAGTGGCTGAGGCAGTTGACCCCACTGGCTCCGCCCACTTCCCGGATCGAGGCTCTGCTGTGGAGAAAGCCTGTGGACAAGGTGAGATAGTTTTTGTTTGTTGTGTTGTTTGTGTTCACTCTTTTATTACTTGTTGATGATGTCAAAATAAATTCTGTGTCGAACTGCAGCACTACACTTGGGCCAGGATGTAAACATAGAAACTACAACGTTCAAAATGATAATAGAAATAGAAAATGGATCAAATATGTGACTTGTTATTTATATCAGCGGTGTGCTTTGCAGTTGTCAGCGCTTTACTGTGCTGTCAGGCAGCCTTTTCATCTGTCTGCCAATGGGATCGCAGCATATGGCTCTGAAGCACGAGGCAGGGATTTGCTTCATTGTGCCATTCAACTTCTGTCATTGTGACCTTCCATTGTGAATACAGAGGCATGTATGGTCTGACATTTCAAGTTTCTTCTGTGTGTGTGTGTAGATATATATATATATATATATATATATATATATATCCTGTTTTTATCAGAAACACGACTTCCTATTTCCCCTGTCTCATTGTTGTCCACTTCACTCCCCCTGATTAGCTGCACCTGCTCCTGATGTGTCAAACCTGTGCCTCGTTATATCTCCTCTCTCGCCACGTCACTTCAGTTTGACGACCTGCATTCAACTCCCTGTAAGTTTGTTCATTTCGCTTGGTGTGTGTGTGTGTGTGTGTGTGTGTGTGTGTGTGTGTGTGTGTGTGTGTGTGTGTGTGTGTGTGTGTGTGTGTGTGTGTGTGTGTGTGTGTGTTGTTGTTGTGAACCTCAAGCTTTAAGACTGTTTGGAGGTGAACAATGGGGTGGCTTGATATTTCGGGCAAGCGTTGTTTTGTTTAGAACGTCTGTGCCTCAGAGGTGATAGTGGGTGTGTCCACTGATCACGTGATCGGTGGTTCGATCCCGGCCTCCCTCAGTGTGTCCTTGGGAAAGGTGCTGCTGCGGACGATAACGCTGTGGTGGAGTAAAATGATCATGTTATTGATTTGAACATGCCCTTGTATGCTTCAATGAGGTTGTTTATCTACCGGATAACATTGTAACATAAATGGTTTATGTTGTTTTCAACATCGCCTGCGTCTAATATATTCTTTATACCCATTTAATTCCCCTCTCATCTTTTCAGGCATTTCATTATGAAAACGCTACCCACCAAGAAATAACCCCACATATATACATAGCATTTGAGAAACAGTCCTGTATACAATTAATCCTACATTGCACCCTAGAAGACAGCTCACTAATTAATGATGACATGATATTGAAATTTTCCTCCATTTTATTGGTCAATTTTCTGACAGCCTGAAGGCTTTTATCGGCCTTTCCATTTTGACTCGGAGTGGATCAATGTTTTGGTCAAAAGCCCCTCAGCGGTGCGTACATCTGGATTCCACACAATCCATAGTGTAACACAGCCCTTTATTTTGTAGAGTTACACTCTTTTGATCTCGGGAACGGTAAAAGTAGTAATGATTTCCTGCCTGACGACATGTTCCGTTTCCATGGAAACGAGACTTTTACTGACGCTGTTTTTGTTGCTGTTTGACCTCATAACCATCACTAATGGCTTCTTGTTTTTACGTCCTATCGGTGGTAATTGTCCTCTTGGGCTCAGGGGCAAAATAGCTAGTACTAGGCTTTCCACGAATTGAAGATGTTAGATGAGTTATTGATTGAGTTTATTGAATGTATAAGTGGGAGTATAGTTCAGTGATCAAGGTTGGTTATGCATATAGGGACATTTCAGTTAGTGACATCACATCCTTCTGTTGGTTTCTCTGTGGCTTCTCGTGGAGAGAAAGAAGATGTGCAGATGTGGCTTCTGGTTGATAGGAGACTTAATAGTTGTAGCAGAAGGAGGTAACAGTTGTTGTATGATTTGTATTTGTACTTGAATGATTTACCAAGCTCTGTGAGACTGGTTGTTTGGGACCAAGATGCAAAACCAGCAACTAACCAGCAGTTCACATGACCTCTGAACCGAGGGGGTCGATCTATATGGATCAGCCGTGGTGCATTATACAGTCCACACCAATAGCTGGGATTGGCTATTGGAGCCTTGAACCTACTCCACCCACCCATATGGATATATAGTGGGTGAATGCATTCACCTGATTTAAGGTATGTTTACAGAAATGCGTTCTGTAAAAATTAATTAATTAATTAAATAGATACATGAACTATATTAAATAATTAGATTGAAAAATAGGAATAAAACGATATGGCATTCTCTCATTCTTTTCTCATTAAATTATCTTCATTAAAAAAGTCATATTGTCACACTCCAATATGAGAGACGAGGGTCATTTGTTCACTTCCTGAATTGTTAAAAAATATAATTTCCTTTGCCGATGATGCAGAGTCACTTCCTCTCCCAGCACATAATGACCATAAGACTGATGGGACCTGAAGGGCGTCACAGGAATCGGACAACTCACTGATTAAGACCACTAGCCTTTAAATGTAGCAGAGAGAATTGAATTACACCGTTTAATACTTTTCCCATTAAAACACAACTCCCGAGTCATTAGAGTCGATGTTCTGCGGGAAAACGCCGTCCGTGAGTTCGGTGACATTGTCATTTGTTCACTCAAGGAGGGAGAAGCTCGTTACAGGTCGAGCTGATTTGAAAATGAAACTTCAACAGCTGACTCATCTTGTTTTTCTTCTCTCTTCGTGTGACCCTGGATCGACTTCACAGTTTTCTGGCAAACACCTGGCATCTGTTGTGAGGAGACACTTGTCTCTGTATAATTTGCCACAGAAACATCTCTCGCTGTCTTCCCCCCGTGCTTTGATCCCTCAGCTTCTCAGCACATCATGCCACTTGGAGTTAAGCCGGCTCGGCACTGTTGTTTTCATCATGACTTCTCCAATTAACATGAGAAGCGCTAGAATACCACAACTTCCGGAACTGTCCACAGCACTTGTTTTGATCTACAGGTACCCAACTCTGAATTCATGATTTATTTTTTGCTATAGAATAGAATGGTACTTTATTCATCTTAATAGAGTACATTGCAGAGAAAACAGGGATGGAGTAGGACAATTACTGACAGTGATGATACTACTAATAATAATCAGTAAAATTAATGTCACATATGTTCACATATAAACACAAGCATCCATATGAATACATACACATATGTATGTATGTATGTATGTATGTATGTGTATGTGTATATATATATATATATATATATATATATTCACAATACAAACAATAACAAGAAACACAATGACGTATTGCAATAATCCACATCATCATCATCATCATTACACACACACAATCAGTCAGGAGCTGCTCCATCAGGCTGTTACCTCTGTGGCGCCGATCTTACTATCCAAATCATTATTTTAAGAGGTTTACGCATTTACCAATAAGCAGAAGTTATTATACACACATGGAATCTATCTTTCTGTAATTGTCTCTTAGTCTTTGTCTCGAGTGGTGAACTTTCCCCACTGTGGGATCAAAACAGTTTCTTTGATCTTGTTTACACAAGTTTCGTTTTCCGTAGAACCACTCAATTCAACATAGCTCTATATCTAATTTGGATTAAAATACATGGATTTAAAAGGAAAATTGAATTCAACTATTTCAGAGCAGTCAACTACTGTGACTGTTAGAGACAACGCATACTGAAGAAGAATAAAGGGTCAGTACGCAAATCTCTTCTTGTCTACTGGGACATATCACATGTCGCTCCATTATGGAGCATAAATACCCATAACTCTACTATACACCATTCATCCTCTGAGATGATGGGGAGTGAGGTTGACTCACGGCGCCGCACTTCACCACCGGGCCTCCATCACACCAACATGACACGTGGTGCATCTGATTCCTCTGTTGAAATGCAGGAGCAGACACCGCCCGTTGATTCATGAAGCATCGGCGTGGAAAAAACTCTGCCCGGCATGTTACGAATCTGCGTGACTGAGCTCACCAGGACTCGTGCATGGCCACGTCATGTGTGTGGCATGATGGCCCGTGAAGGCATGTGTTCATGTTATGTCCTCATTTGTTTCAAAGCTGCGGGCATCACCTCGTTGCACGCCTGTAGCATGGCGCTGAATGCCAGGAGTTCATCCGTGTCATTTCTTCCACACCACCGGAGTGAATGCTAATGTGACGTTAAAGGTTAAGTCCTCTGTGGAAGTTTGGGCTTTATGATAATATGACAGATCCACATCCTGCTAAGTTTGCTGTGCTTTCTCTGAAGATGTATTTGTCACACTCCGAGCTCCATTTGTCTTTTGTCTTTTTTTTTTTTCACCCACAATGCTCTACAACGACGGTACGACAGGGTATCAGTGTTGGCGGTGCAGCGTTTTTGGCCATGACTCTGCAGATTTCATTAATCACTCAAGGTTAGGCAGATATAGAAGAGCAGAAAAGGACAGATAAAGTGATTTTTGAGCGAAGACGTTGCTCTATCTCTGTATTCATATTGATTTTTTTCTTCTCTTCCCTTCGCGGTGTCGCCTTCTTCTTCTTTTTTTCCCCCTAAACCGCTGACATCTCATCAGTCTCAGCTGCACATTACCGCTCCCCTTCCTCAGCATTTGCGTAGCTTTCATCCGCCACTCCACTGTATTAAAAAAGGGGCAAATGGTAACACACCCCTCAACATTTATTAACCAAATGAGCTCTGATGTGGCTGCTGATGCAGCGCCCCATTAAGACCATTCCCACCCAGATCTCTTTGGACCCCCATATGTAGAAACTGGATACACCTTCATGTATCACTGGAGTGTGTGTAGATGTGTGCATATGTATGTATATGTGTAAATGTTACCCCAATGTTCCCCCCCCCCCCACACACACACACACACAACACACACACATACACACGCATTTAGTATATAGCCATTGTTTGAATTGAATTAATGCAGGCCGGATGTCATGAGGAGACCAGGCCGATATTAGAATCCAGGCCTTAGATCAACATATATCTGGGAGGTGTTTGGAGGAGATTGGAGTAAAGTGTGCTGCCGCCATCACCACCACCTCCCCTCATACGGCAGAGTGACCTGAGGCGAGAGTTTGGCTGAGGCAATAAGGCAGAAAATGTAATATGGTGGTACGGGCTGTCCCACTGCGCTGAGCTATCTCAAATAGTGAAGGCAGACGTTTCAGTCTGTGTGTGTGTGTGTGTGTGTGTGTGTGTGTGTGTGTGTGTGTGTGTGTGTGTGTGTGTGTGTGTGTGTGTGTGTGTGTGTGTGTGTGTGTTTGTTTTCCCCTCACATTCTGCTTTTCCACGCCTCTTATCCTTTAGGTTTGCACGCTTAATGATGCAGGCCCGCGCACACACACGCACACAGAGTTGCACATGCATAATGTGATAAGCAGGGAGTCCTGTCTCTTTGACCTTATAAACTCATTGCAGAGTTTATTGGGCATCCTGACGGAGGAAGTAACTTCATTCCTCCCTGTAGGATAACAGTCAGCTGCTCACCGCACACTCCCAATGCCAAGACACCCTGCTCCTCTTTTTTTCCCCCTCGACTGTCCACCCCCTGCCCCGCCTCCGTCCAGCCATTTGTTTTTCAAATATATATCATCCCCCCACACACCACTCATATCCCTGGCAACACACACACACACACACACACACACACACACACACACACACACACACACACACACACACACACACACACACACACACACACAGGAATACAGATGCAGTGGCTGTGCATCGATAGGATACAGTTCTGTAGCTTTAGGCAAGAGAATAACATTGTCAACTTTTTGCTGACTTGCAAAGTAATGTCCATACACAGCACCGTGGTCATGGGGGGGATGCATATCGTGCTCATTGAAAAGTTAATGTGAGAAACTGATGAAAGAAACGCAGAGGAAGCTGCTTCTTTGTGGAATAGTTTCTCATTTCGTGGCAGTCAAACTTTTTCCTCATTAAATCATAATATTATTCAACTATTATAATTTTATATCCTACATGCTACAAATATACTATCATTATAAAATGACTTATGCCATTCTCGTGTTGCATGCTTCTTCAAGTATTATGCTTTTTCTAACTCATCTTTACAATCATGCATACAGTCTCATAGTATTACATTATCCTTCTATAAATCTATTTTTTTTATCATGAGCACCATATCCCTTGTTTTATTGAGACAATGATGAAAATACTGTATTCTATTTTTCATTATCATTCCTTTGAAAAAAGTAAACAACAATTAACAAAATTAATTAGGTTTTGTCTTACCCACTTGTCAGCTGTGTTATCGTGGAAGTGGATTTCCTCTTTACTCCTCTTCCTCTCCTCTTCCTCTTCCTCTCCTGCTGCAGAGAGTCTGAGTGCAAGGAAAAGTCCCATGACAGATTATTCATGTCGGGTCATGAGCTGACTTTTCCTACAGATGGAGAATTACAGGCCTATTTCCATACTTCCCAGACCTCAACACTAACCCCCATGTACTATATGGGAACCCATGTTATTAACTGTACATACAGCCCAGGTCATGCAAGCAAATCTGCGCCACCCATGGTTTTGGATTTGATAATATCTGTCTTTGATGTCACGCTCTTTTCAAACTCATTAGTTTTTGTAACTTAAACTTTTTGTTTTAAGTTTTAACTGTTTTAACTTCTGGACCCGATGAGCCAAAGTCATGTGAATACGTTTGCAACAGCTTCCTTGGGTCCATTGTGCAGAAGTGTTTTGATAACTTTACATGTAAGGATATCAGTCACACATTGTGTTTTCGCTTACCCATAATCTTTGAGAAAGTGAACATTCCATCTAATGCAAGCATCAGTTGAGTCGTGTACACTGCTAGTGCTACACTCTCATTAGCGTTAAAATTTCAAGAGGGAAATCAGACAAAAAACACCACCAGACTTCAGCTCCTCTAAATTATTAATTGCATTATCATCCAGATTTTGGGCGGCGTGGCCACGAGAGCGACTTTGTGAAGTGCCCATTGAGGCACACAATGGCCCCCATCCATCTCCTCTGCTTTGCTTTCAGCTTTGATTAAATGAGTGTGATGGATCCCGCCATCATTAGGGAGACTGAGAGCTGGCGGGTCGGAGGCATCACAAATCAGCTTTATGTGGGACGAGCATGAGTGGCGCTGACAGCTTTACTGCTCCGCCGGTATTAATGGAAAGCACCGTTTTTACATTGCACGGCCCTGAAGCTATTTTCACACCAGATGTATGGAAACCGGGGACCATTACGGATCTCTGGGCACCAAGTTATGACTGTTTCCACCGGTGTTTGGCACCTTACTCAGCACATCGCCGCCGCTTGTCCACAGAAATTATTCCTGCCCTGAATCCATTGTGTTTATGCTGACCTAGTGCCTTTAAATGTAAATTATATCTGAGGGAAGTGTGTGTCTGTGCAAATATGTCGCAGCACTACTCCATCCTTGCAGCCACTGATGAGGATGTATCCCATCGTTCACCAGTGCGTCAACACTGGAATTTTCTTAAAACACATATCAGTGTCATCATGCCACAGATGGCACCATTTGTCTCCACTCGCTCCCATTTCACCCTCAAGCCGCCACTCACTTTGTTTTCCTATTTATCCAAACACAGAGTTTCTCTTGTGCCCAACTCACTGCGGAAAACATCTTGTACCAAAGCGGTCGGACAGGACTGGCATCCTGAGCATCACGTCCCACCTCATCCGAGCTCTTACTCATAATGTGTCTCGCTCTCTTGTTTAATTTAGCACCAGACAGCGAGGATGTCTGCCTGCCAGCTTCGCATCCACCACCACCACTAAAAGTGGGTCTTCCACCCAGCAGAGGATCTCACAGGTCAACATAAGAAAAACGATGCTTTCCCTTTCATGCAGCTGCGCATGGAGGTTTTCGAAATGCACTTCACATTATCAGAGGCTTTTATCTCCCCTCATTTGTCACATTTCCTTACGGTCTGATATATAATGCAGTCTATATTTTCAGTCTATCCACTCTCCATTTTTTCAGAGGAGCAGACTTGATGCAGGGATTTTCATTATTATCCTTCTATATATGAGGTGTTTTTACTTGTTTTCACACATGCACGCACACACATACACACACATATCGAAATGCCCAGCTATTTATAACTCCCCCCTCCTTATCATGCCTCAGCTTGAGAGCCTTCAACTAGCATGGTAAATGCACAACAAAGCGCTGACGTCATTTGCGACAGGAGTGGAGGTGTTGGAGGGTGAGGGGGGTGGGGGCGCTGATAGATTCACCACACCTGGGGTGGAGGTCACCTTTCCTGGGGAGAGAGGCTTCACAGCTGCATTAAATTTCAGGCAGATTGCTCTCGAGCGAGCTGGTGAGGGAGCCGGGGGACGGGAGACGATATTAAGGCGGAAGAAAAACAAAAAGGATAAGCCAATAGGAGACGCAGCAGGATGGCGGGATTGTGCACTCAGACATAAGTTATATCCAAAGCACATAGGCAGCAGCTGTATGCAGAGCAGCACTACCAGACCTCCAACGATGTTGTGTCCCCTAAATCTGTGTTTATTCCTCTGTGTGTGTGTGTTTGCGTCATGAAACTATGTCTCTGTGTGAAACCTCTCTGGCAGAATAACCCTAGGGTGAAAATCCATTCACCCAACGTGAGCTAACGTTTTACTCATTAGTGTCTTGAGAGGCCTGCACCAGAAATACCCGTACAACAACTCTTTGTGTGAAGATGACAGCGCTTGCCCTGTTTGTTTATTTGTTTGTTCCTGTGCTTGGTTTTGACGTGCAGCCCCCCCCTCGCTTTTTCATCTCTTTTGTGTATTTCGTGACACATTACACAGATGAGGGACTGTCGATTGTCAGCATTGTCACTTTCTCCAGCGCAGCTATAGTCATATACATAATACATATTGAGTGGTTGTCAGCAATAAGATAGTGATTAAAGGGAAAGCCCATGAAAGGCATAATAATGTGATGTAAACAGAGATAGTTCCGATAACAATATATGCTACACGGAGAAGTACACTGACGATATGTAAATCAGCTGCAATGTGAATAATTCATTATCTAAAACAACTGGTTACCTTTTTTGATAAACAAGAGGAGGGCACATGCTGAATGGGAATCTGATGATATATGATGCTCTGCTCCCTTGTTATTGTTTACAAGCTGGACATTGGCTTCAGAAACATTTTAGTCTAACCTAGGACGAGTCTAAGAGTGAGGTCAGGAAATTTTGCGTTCATCCTACCATGGTTGTCTGCAGTGAAGCTTTGATAGTCAACCTGTGTAAACTGTGGACAGTTTAAAGTCATTTTATCTTGATAATAGAAGCTGTGTGTTGTTATAGATGGATGGCTGAGTCACAGTGCCGTTTTGTTCAGGAAGCTGAGACTTCCTCTTTGTCACTGCGTCCAACTGTGATTCAGCTAAACAATGATTACATGTGCAGTGGACTGAATGAGTTGGCTGGAAACTGTAATCATTCTTTGTGTGTATCCTGGACTTGTAGCAATCACTCTCTGGCGTCACCATACTGTAGTAAATAGAAAAACCAAATCTCAAAATCCATGCACGGACACCATGATTGATATCGGTAAACAACACAAGTGCAACTCCTGAGCAGAATGAGAGCAAGGCCACCATGCCTTGTACTCACTCGATAAACCTCTCGCCCGCTTGTCTCCGCTGACTCCTTAACATGAACCTGAGGCTAAACACCAGATTCTCCTCTCTGGCTGCAAAGCAGAATGGGGGGGGGGGGGGCAGGGGGGGGGGGGGGGGGGGGGGGCTGGTAAGCCGACAACAGCAGGTCCAGTCAGTGCTGCACATATGTCTTGCTCTCGTTGCACTGATGCAGCCTGCTGATGCCATTGGAGATGATCCTTCCCAGCCAACATGTAATCTATGCCACTACACAGACAGCGGGCCATCCCATGTTTAGAGGGCTTAGCATGTTACTCGCTCTATCTGCTCTCGTGATGAAGGAGCCAGGGTTGCATGGGTTCATTTGAAAACCCCTAACGTCACTCTGAGCTCTGCATGAAGGAGAACAAACCAGGTGGAACTCTCCTCTCACAAAGGCAGATGGGGGCGCCACATGGCCTCGCTGTCATCACTGCGCAGCATGCCACCACCAGAGGGCAGCTGTGTGGGTCACCCTCCATAACAAGGCCTGGGCACAGGATTATCCCCGTTGGAAAATGACCAACCCAACGATACATTAATGGTGTGGGGGGGGGGGGGGGGGGGGGCGGGGGGAGCGA
>JAFBJT010002377.1:109178-121691 GCA_016785325.1 Chascanopsetta lugubris | reverse complement strand
TGTGTGTGTGTGTGTGTGTGTGTGTGTGTGTGTGTGTGTGTCTGTGCACGTGTGTGTGTGTGAGAGTGACAGGTACCATGCGTACCTACCTTACCTGTGACGTGAAGTAACACAAGGCATCTGAGTAGCGCCCTCTGCAGGCACGCGTGGGAATTACTGTAACTCTGTCGCATATTTACATCAGCACTGGAGGCTGCCATGTTAATACAGTAGTCCAGAATAGACGAAGTAACTATGTTGTAAATTGTTTTATGATAAATGAATACAAACTTAGATTCTACACATGCTTGAAATTTCACCACTAGATGTCACTGGATCTTACACATTGCACCTTGATGACACAGACGTCAAGCCACATAACCACAGGTTTCTTATTCAGACAACTAAACCAGATGTGGCACAGCAGACTTATCAAAGCCTGTGATATCTCCTGCATTTCCACAGGAGTGAACCGGCTCAACAGGGACGTGTGCTGTGTTTCTGTGCAGCTGTGGTTTAGTCCCACAGTCACAGTGCGTCTGGTCAAAAGAAATCCCCCAAGGTTGTGATGTTCCATTTTTCCATTTTCGTCTCACTTCGCCTTTCTTGTTTGTTTGGTGTCCTCCAGCCAATTTAGCTGCAGCGGCCCCAACACAAACTAAGTATGATTTTTGCATGTCTTTTATGATGCTCCCCTCTCCATTAAATGAAAAGCAGTGTTCATTTTTAGCACCGCTCATTCTTGGCACAACTCAATTCCCCACAGTGTTACAGCAGAGTTGGGACGTTTGCAGGCACCGTTCGGCTGCCAGCGCCGCTCTCCACTCACAAACACACACAAGTCTCTCCTACATCTAAGGCAGTGGACGGCTGCGCAAGGACCAGCTCTGTCTCCCTCTGATTATGTTGGTAAAGGGACATTCTGCAGGAAATTGCTTTGGTTCAACGACTTTCAAAGTAGGAGGGACAACTTGAACTGCAGTAGATTGAGTCAATGGGACAGATTTTACCCTTCCCATATGCATGTATAGGGGAACTTATGGGAACTTTAAATTGTCATAAAAGTCATGATCATAGGTCATGATAAAAAAAACACAACAGTGTATACATAGAGATAGTTTTACCTAACTATCAATTCAATGAAACCATAATCTTAATATTTCAGTAGTGGGAAACAGTGGGAAGTTAATTATATTGGAATGATAGGAAATATTTTAAGAAAATAAAGGAAGATAAAGAAACGGATAAAAAATAATAAAAAATTCCTTTTGAATAAGAAAAAATCAAATTAAAAGAAAAAAGTTGTAATGTTATGCTAGCAGTCATTATCTCAGGCTATTTGCCATCAAAGAGGTAATTACATCAGATCCATATGTTGCCTGCATGAAAAGAAGAATATATGGAACATCAGGTATGGAACATGAATATGTTCCATGTTGTGGAATGTTGTTCTTGTTTCTATGTAAACAAAAATATGGAACATCAGTCCTTAAAAAAAATCAAATCTAATCCTCCTCTGCTGCATATCACTCCCTGGAAGTTAGCTGCTGACACTGAGGAGTGAGAGGCAGAGTTAGCTTGTGACAGGTCACTGACACATCATGCAGAGAAGTCCCACTCATAGGGATGAATATGTGACAACAGACAGACTGTGACTGTGTGGTGCTAACCACTTCTCCACCATGCCATCCCACTTTCTCCTATATGTTCTCTCAGAATCTGGATCTCCAGCACATTGTGTTGGATTTGCAGAGTTTGGCATCACTGCAGCAGACCAGCAATGCATCCCACTATAGAATAGAAGCCATTCCAGCAACAACACAGTGCTAAAAAGATCAAATATGCACCAGAGACACCAGAGATGTGCCACAGAGACCTACACACATTATCCCATACTGCAGTGTATAACAAGATAGTGTAGTCCTCTGTATTAAATGCTGAGCTGCAAATCAAGAGAAACATCCGCATATAGCTTCGTTTTCAAAAAAACCTGAGGCATTATTAACCTTGTCAAGGGCAGTGGAAATTTGACATCACAGTTTATTGCTGTGTTTTGATTGTGGGGACATATCTGTTTAAAATGAAGGCAGGTTTGAAGTATTCGGACAGCTACAGCTACAGAGAATGCATTTTTCACACATGCTACATAATTATATTAATGACTGTTCTGCCCTTAAACTCATTAAAATTAAGTTTTCAATAAAATGCCCAGAGCAGTTCCACCCATGTTTTAAAGTTTATGGACTTGTGTATGAAGTCGGCAACCAAAATGTTCCCAACAGGGATTGAATCCACGATTTATTTTCTGTTATTACCTCCAAGCCAAACAACACCTGGTCATTCATTGGCTCTTGTTTATACCAATAAATCAATATGATGGCAATTATTGATTGTGTTTCCTGCATAACATGAACACAACTTTAATGTGTCAATTCATCTGTGGACTTTTTCTCCACCACATCACATCAAACCCATGCTGTTTACTTGATTGTTTATTGTTATATTGGTTGAGAGACCCCAAGTGGCTGGAGCTACACTGCATATTTAGAAGTAAATGTTTACACTAATGGGAGAAATACTGAAAGGAAACGGAGGTCACAAAAGGCATTGACTATGAGGTTTCTACTGTGTATAAGAATAAATAAAGAAAATACAAATACGGTAATAACTCTTACATAGAGAGTTGTGTCTTCAGCAGAGTGTTCAATGAAATGAGGCTGGATTTCAACCATATTCACTCAATAAAACTCCACTGAAGTCGTAAGAGGACAAAGTGGGGCCTTGAAACCCCATGGATTTGTGTTCAGACACACACACATCCATCATTCCGACTTCGCTCAGAGGTACGAGCAGCAAGTGTGAAACAGAAGTGTCTTGTCCTTTATCTGAGAATTTAGAGTCAATTAGAGATATTCAGTCAGAAATGACAAAAGAGAGCCAGAAATCTAAATGAAATCAGGCAGTAGAAAAGACTTTAGAGAACTATCCATTTAATATGAATGTTGGTTGGGCTCATGTGACCTCTCACATTAATTTAGTCTAATTTCACTTTTCAAATAACATGACAGTGCAGAAAAATGTGCAATGTCACTGTAGCTTTTTTCTTGTGGCTTAAAGGGATAGATGTATGGATGAGTGGATATGGGGCGGATGGATGGAGGGTGGATGGATGGATGATTGATGCCTGGATGTATGTTTAGGTGGATGGATGGATGTATATGGATTGATAAACCGGTAGATATACTGCTAGATGAATGGATGGATACATGGATGGGTGCATGAGCGTACATATGGGTAGGTGAATGGATGGATGGATGCATTGGTAGATACGTATATATGGGTAGAAGAATGGATACATGTATGGATGAATAGGTCAACTGATTTAGAGTGTCATTTCTATCCTGGTTTAATGATGGATGGATGGATGCATACATGTATGGATTTCTCCAGTTAGATGTAAATGATTGTCCATTTCCTCTTAGGGTCTTTATCTATGGTCATGCATCCACATGGAAAACCTTGCTTGTCAAACCAGCTTTTATTTGTATGAGACATGTATCACCTCGTTCAGCTGCACTAATTTTTTTCTCATGGGTTCTTTTGGACCAGGAGCTACATATTCTAATGTAAGGCACAGAGCTGTCATTCCTGTTTTCTGTATTTACCAATTGGAACCTTCATTTCTGACTGATGGAAAGATTTGTGTCTCTTGTCCACATTTGAAAGAGCCTTTGAAATGAAGTCTTTACATCGCGCCTGTGAATGGATTCACAGTCTATATATCCGTTGAATATTGTACTTCTGGATGTTGCCAGTGTTTGGCCCTTTTGTCTGCTCCACTTTGATTCCACCTACGTCCAATCATTCTTTCCTCGCTTTGCTTTCCTCTCCGTCCTCTTTGTCAGCTCCTCTCTCTGCTGTTCACTTTCTGTGAGTCTCTCAGAGTTGGGACTTCTCAGACTGTGTCTGTAAGCCTGTTATTTATATTGGAACATCTTCATGGCATCCGCTTGCCTTTGTCAAGTGTCTGCACTTTGGGGGCTGGAAAATCCTCAAACCACCACAGCAGTGAGTGTGCGGAGTGTCGGGCGGCAAAAGAGAGATTGGCTCTGGTCAGAAAATAAGTAAACAAAGATTGTATTCACTTTGAAAAGCTCACATTTGTTTCATTTGTGCTTCATCTTCCTCTAACTTATTTCCTAGTGCAGCACTTTGACATTAGATGTTATTTAAATGCAAGTCACTGGAATAAATGTCAGCTTGTCTTGGCTGAAACATCTGTTGGTGTGAGATTGACACGTGTAGATGAGCAGAGGATCATAGAACACTGTGCTGTCAGGAATGAGCCGGCATGTCTTTGCCTCTTTTGTCTGTGAGAGTGTGATGAAACGCCATTTGCTTACAAAACGTCTGCTGACCACTTAGCATGCAGCCAACGGCATAGTTTCCTGCCGCATGGTGCCCAGCAGAACAAGCTATCAGGGATCTGAGCGAGCCGAGACTGTGGATTGTGTGCTGATTTCCACGGTCCACTGTGGAGTGGTGTTAAATAATCAAGTGCTTCACGAGTGGATTTTTTGTTATTTGTGAATGCTAATGATTTGACGATGCTAATCAGCCCCATGAATATGCATGTCCGTCACCAGGACAGAAATGACACTCTAAATCAGTTGACCTCCCTTTTTCTGCTTCTAACCTTTGCTAAAAGTTATTCCTGATGGAAATGCATGTTGTTTTTACTGCATCGAAACATCTGAGGTTTGTTTATAAAACTTTTTTTTCCCTACCCACCCTGCTGGCGGATGTTCTCCAGACTGATGTAATGGCTCACCTGATTGTCCTCAGGATATTGCAGATATTCATCACCTCATAGCAACCTAACAGTGTTGCTGGACTGCGGCATTTTCATAATTATTCATGGACGTTGCATCAGTCTGGTACTTAGCAGGGGGCCCGAAGCGTAAAAGATCACCCAGGAGCAGCTGATTCATTGCCTGCGAGAACTACATTGGCCCAAATTCTGGTTCGATTCCAGGTTTCTGATGATGATGATGGGGGTCTTGCAGATGAGACGCAGATCTTAGGAGATAATCAGGTGGAAATATCCTGTGGTGTGAATCTGTTTTTATTGCAAACTTAATCAGAGAAGCTGATTTTTTTTTTGTAATATGAGATGGTACCTGTGTATGCAAGAAACAGCCAAGTGTGCAAATCCCTGCCGAAGCCAAGCCCACTGTGTCTCCACCCTGCAGTTATTGATGTAAAACATGGCTTACAACTTTTATATCGCCCCCTGGTCGACAGTAGAACCTTAATAAATCGCAAAACTATTTTTAAATTTACATTAAAGTATTTCATATCATGCACCTGTTCACTACATAAGTGACTGATCCACAAACTCCCACATTTAAAACTGAAACCCAGATCATTCAGATTGAATATCCAATTCAAACCAAAGTTTGACAAAATAATAACAAAAAACATTTAAGAAAACATTAATAGAAATAGTTCGGTCCATTTCTCTACTATTAAGGAGGCTAGAGGCGGAGTAGTTCACCACGGGGTGGGGGGGGGCACATGGGCTACACTTTTTTGGGACAAGTTATGTCATACATCTTTGTTGATGAGGAATGCATTTTGTTTGTAGTTTGCATGGTAATGGTTGAAATGGATAGTTAATTAGTTTGAAGTAAGGTCCTTAAAGTCCTTAATGCATTGGGGCCCCAGAGTCAGTTGGAAAACTCCTGAAGCTGAGCACAGAAAGTCCTTCTTTGTTTGTATTGTATAAAGATAAGTTGCATCATCTTTAAGTGAGGCGGCAGCTGTTATGGTGATTTATAAAGTTTAAGCAGTAATTTCAGACTTAGTGAACTGGGGGGAGAAAATACTGTCCCGCCCATGATTTGTCAACTTCTTGTTTTCATAGAGGAGTTCTGCCACTTTGTCAGCTCACCCACTCCCACTCTGCCACCCCTTCAAATGTCAGGGAGCCGCCTGCCTGCCTGCTGCACGCCGTTGCCTCTTGGATAGCGTTTGTGTTTTTCATCTAAAACTAATAATAACGAGACAGGGCCTCAGAGGCGCTTTGTAATTTTTCTCCCACCCCTGTTTTTCCCTTTTTTTCACAGATCACTCCGTCTCTTCTCTTTTTTTTTCTTGTACACCCGCACATAAAAACCCTATTATGGGCCAGTCAGGGAGTATACTGCCATCTTTAATTTTCACTTGGATAGTGATTTTACTCCTCTTTTATGTCATGATATTTGCTACAAGGATTTTTCTGTTCAAGAGCCCATGAAACGTCCCCCCTTGCGTGACTGGGAAGCTGAAATCCAAGACACTTGTTAGATAAGGAATTTCTTTATCCTGTCAAACTTGAAAAATAACTCTTATTTTGAAAAGGTGATTCTGTATAGCAGAAATATTAAGCTCTAGTGTCGGATCTCGTTCAGGATATCTCTGACACAGGGTCAGTTCATTTGCTCTGCTCGGCGAAGAATTGCAATAAGAGCAGCAATAAGTTTCCATTATTGTAGTCATTGATTTTCAATACGTATGAGGAGGCGGTAGTGAGGAATCCTCAGGTCTGCCTTGATATTATTAACTGCATCACTCCACAATTGTTATTACCTGGACCGCCACAGTCAGCAGTACGTTTTGACAAGTGATGGGAGAGGGTTGGTGGAATGAGCTACTGATGGACAGACAGCAGAGGAGCCTTGGAGGAGGAGGGGGTGGGGGTGGGGGCAAATGAAACACTGTTGATATGCTCTGTTTTCAATTTGTCTTCACCACTGAGGTCTTCCGGATTATTTGGGGGATGGGGGCTTTGCGAGTTGAAATCAATGAAGTCATTATATATCCAGAGCTCATATATCGAAAAGGTGGCAAAATTGGAAAAGCAATATTCCCGCTATGTAGCCAAGTCTCCAATGTGATGCAGTTAGCAATGACAACAAAACTAATGGTCCTCTGTAGTCAGTCCCAATGGGCTGGGAGTAGGCCAAACACATGAATCACACTCTGTACCCGCTGCCCAGCCACTTCCTCCCAGTGTGAAGTGCATCCCCACTTCATTACTCAAAGCCAATGGCTCGCATTAATTCCCTACGCAGCTTCATACACATTATAGGTTGATTATCAGAGGCACTTATAACACATGGAGTTAAATATGATCAAGTGTGGGTCATGTTGCTGAATCACACAAAGATGGACACACGTGCATCATGGAGGTTAGATTTCTGCTGACCTCGCCAATGGTGACGCGTTGTTTTTGCGTGTGTACGCCCATTGTTGCATGGCTACATAAGAGCACATATTAAAGGTGCAGTGTCCACGTTTTTTTTACATCTCTGCTGGCAGAGTTTGAATTTAGTATAATTACGCTGATGTTGCCAGTGGGTATAATCACCCAGATCTGTGAATTCTTTTTCTTTTGTTACTATGGAATGAGCCCTTTGCATTATATAATTTATACTGGTGGTGGCTCCTCCACATGGAGACAGCATCTCATCTGTCTTCATTGTGTCAGGCTGCCAGGTTGCCTCACAGATATGGCGAAAAAGGTCATGTGGACAATGGTGGAGAGAAATCTAAAGAATTGCACTTTACCTCTGCTGGGATGTTTATCTACAGTTTATGGCTGTCTTGCTCTGCTCGTTCGCTCTCTCTCTCTCTCTCTCTCTCTCTCTCTCTCTCTCTCTCTCTCTCTCTCTCTCTCTCTCTCTCTCTCTCTCTCTCTCTCTCTCTCTCTCTGCAATGCAATAGGAAAACCTTTTAAAGGTTTCTTTCCCCCCTCCGCCTCGCATCACACAGCAGTTTCATGGTAATGGGTCTATTTCCCAGCTAAGAGCAGATCTAGGCCTAATGCCTCAGACAGGATTAATAAACAATTTATGGCCTTCCAGAAAGACAGGAGAGAATGTGTTTTTTTCCTTCTCCAATCAAATAATACAACTCCCTTAGTCTCATTTAAAAGAACAAATTAGCAAATTATTAATCAAAGTTAAAGCTCTGATAATAAACACGTTCTCAGTAATCAATGAGGAATTATGTATGATTATGATATACATCTGGCCCCACTGTGTAAACTGTCCACCTCCCCCCGGCCCTATGCCGTGTGTGCACCCGCCTGGTGTTGTCATATTTACAAATAAACAACCAATTTGCTCAGCAAATGCTTCCTATTAAAAGACAAATGCTGCAAAATTGTATATGTACCTCCTCCCGAGATGCGTGCAAATGCGCGTGCAAATAATTAATGGAAACGTTCTGAAGTTTCAAAGCTCCACACGCCTCTGTATAATTCATGGCTCTTGAACATCCTATAACCTGTGAGGTCTCATTGATATGCTTTAATACGTTTTAGAGATGGAAATAACAAAAGATCCAGCAGGAAACTCTCGGATGAACTTTGAAACAAAATCAGCCGAGTGGCTCTTTGCCAGGGAGACTAAGATTCTCCAGGTGTGTGTGGTGCAGTGAATGCAATCCTCTCTTTCCTAGAGCCTAATTCTGTTTTTGTGTGCATGTGACTCCCTCTCTCCCCGGCCATCTGCTGCTGCAGCCCCTCTCTCATCGATATGGATAACGGGACATGCATTAGAATAACTAACACAACAGGCCTCATATGGTGTGTGTGCACTAACAAGGTGCTACATATTGCAAAGAGAGGTTCTTCGAGGTCAGGCTCTGCTGAGGTTAAATGCCACTGAGAGGGCTGTTACCGCGTTATCTGATGACATGAAATGATAGTGTGTTTTACCCTGTGTTGGGGCGCTACACAGCCTGGAGATGCGTGCAAATGATAGCGTTTGACCATCTTTCTTCCTAAGATGTATCAACCTTTTACATGCAGTAAGGCTGCATATTTTTAATTTCTGACCATGCGAGGGTAAGCACTGAAGGGGGCTGGGGGTGAAGTCCAACCCATGGGAGGGGCTTGTGGTAGCGCTGGTCCGGCAGAGGAGAAGAGATAAATGGAGGAATAAAGAGATGGTTCCTCCAGAGGTGAAATGAAATGAGGGGGCCAGGGCCGGGCTGGGAGGAGCTCCATGCTAAACCAACCTCGAGGGAACGAGCGTCCACATCCAGATGTTGAATGCACGGTTGTTGATTGATGCCTGGAAGGAGTGTAGTAATTGCAAATATACACAAACATATACACACACACACACACACACACATATACGTGTAATATGTGCTCGTCAGGGATCCTCGCTAAATATTTCAAAGGGCCAGGAGAGGAAACAAAGGGAGAATGGATATCAGAATCTGGAGCAACTGTCCCAGATGAGACACCGAAGAAGCCCCCCCCCCCCCCCCCCCCCCTTTCCCCCCCCCCCCCCCCCCCAACTCCCTCCTCCTCCCAGTTACAACAGAAATAAAATTGTTTGATCTTCTCCACTTCTATTGTTATCCTCTGTAAACTTCTTCTACCCTCCCAATTACACACACACACACACATACACACACGCACACGCACACACACACACACACACACACACACACGTGCGCGCGCTGCGAGCATCGCGGAAAAGCTGCCTAGGCTGACGAATACAGTATGTGCGCGTAAACAGGCAGAGCAAAAATGTTTGCAACCTGCACAACGCTCCCTATCAACGGGGGATGCGTTTCTAATTTGTAGTATTTTCATTCACCTTCCGACTTTAATTAGCAATTGGGAAAACAAACTCCTCCCCCTCCCCCCTCCCCCCTCCCCCACCTCTCCTCCCACTACCACCTCCACCATAGTCACACACCTGACTTTGCCTGCACGGCTTCTCTGAGCTCCCATTTCCACTCTCCCAAAGCAAATCTCCCCAAATGCATTCTGGGTACTGTATGGTGCAATGACATGTTCGATGTGCATTTGTTTGTTTTCCATCCGTAGCTTGAGAAAGTTGTCTGTTTCACTTTTTCATTCCTTTCGCGAGGAATCATTTTCATCATGGACCTTGAGGAAAACAATCAGCCATATTTCGAGGACTGGCGCTCATGGTTCAATGGATGGCTTGATTTGTCTGCAGGTCAAAGTCATGTGTTCTCACCTCACAATCAGTGATCGTGATGACGCCGCCCTGCTGAGATGGAATCTAAAACTCACCCCTGCTAATTCCAGGTACACGAGCTGCATGTTTCAAACTCCCCAGAGTCAGTTTATAAAAAAGGTGGAGGAGCTTTACTCTGTATTGGATGCACCATGCAAACCACAGCCCATCAGTCACAGTCTCTCAATCAATGCAACACCCTTGGATATCGACTGGGTCTTTAGCTCCAACCACTTTCTAATGGGTTCAGGACACCTGTGTTTTTTCTGTACCTGTGCTGAGTGGGTCGTCCATCCTTGATACCAAACATCCTTATCACTTTCTGCTCACACGCACACATTTAACCCCCCCGCCCCCCCCCAAAACGGGCCTTTCTTATCTCCTCCCTGCACAAAGCCAGCCATTCATTAGCATTGATTTCCATTTGAATGACTATCTATCTCTTAGTCCACTCTCCACCTTGTTCTTCCCTCACCTTCCTCTGCACCGCCTCTGAAGAGACTCCTCCTCCTCATCCTCCTCCCGGACACTATGCGGCGGGTGAACTCTTGTTAATTGCTGGCAGCAGTTGGCGGTTATCAGACATGGGCTCCGGCAGCGGAGAGCTGAATAATAAGGAGAGGCCGAACAAGGCCCGGGGGGAAAACAATTAATACAGGAAAGAGGCTGCAGGAGAGGAGGAGGGGGGAGGAGGAGGAGGAGAGGAGATTAGATGAAGTGGTTGCTCATAAACAGGGAGCAAAACTGCTGGATTAGGGGCTGGATGTGAAAGGTTGCCCTGAGCTTGCCTCTGGCTGCCCTTTTCATGCAGATTCCAGAATTTCAGAGGTGATGGTTCAGAGGTCGGGAACCGGGAAACTCCAAGATGCACACCTGCGTCCTTAACTCAACCTTTGAGAGTGAGCGTATTGATTGTTCCCTTTGCATCACAGAGGGAATCTCTGCAGAAAGTCCGCTTTAACTTCGCCAATTGGAATCCTACATGCATGAGTCAGTAAACTATTTTGATTGCCTAAGCTGCCCTATGGCAGAAGCTCAGGCAGTGTTCTTGCAGATGTAACCCTCTTTCCCCCTGCGCGCGCACACACAACACACACACACACACACACACACACACACACACACACACACACACACACACACTCCTCTTCCATCCAGCCTCCACTGTTAATTCTCCACATTCTCGCCTGCAGGCACTCTAACTCGGGAGTCCTACGTTATTATGCTTCTCCCCTTCCCTGGGTTTTCCGTGCACTAAGAATAGAGAAGGAGGGAATGAACTTATTCTACCTGTGTCAGCATGGCGAGCGGTGCAGATGGACGTGTAATGAGGAAGCATTGAGGGATCTTTTCTGCCGTCCAGGTGGCTCCCAATGCTTGGAATCTGCTTCACACTCTCTCCCTCAACCACTCGAGTGTGATGCAATTCAAGCCTCCAGCCACTGGCAGGTGAACTCTCACAAGAGAAGACTTATGAAAAACTTTTTTTCTCCCACGTACAGCTGTTCCGCAGTGGATCCCTCTCTGAGAAAACCAATCAAACAAAGCCTCCCATTTGTCTCACCCCCTTATCCACCTTTCCTCCATTTTGCACATTATTGCATCTTTGTCCTCGCCTCCAAAAACTGGGGGAAATACGGGTGACAAATCCCTCGTCTGAGCAGGGATTGCAGGGGGGATTTTCTCATTGACGGCGGCCGATTCTTTCATGCAGCGGTCGGGGGAAGTCAATGCTCATATACTCTGCTTTTCTCTTGATCTTAAATGCTCACCCCAAGATTTTTGGATAGGAAGAGTGTGCTTATGTTGCTAAACAATCATAAATAGGCCAATTTTGGAGAAGTAGACAACATGACAGGCAGTTCAGGCGTCTGATCAATAGGTCAGGTGTGCTTGGGTGGTTACGAGACGGATGAGACAGAAGAACATGGAAAATAGAGTTGAGGAGGTTCTATTGTAATGATCTACATGGATGACATTTATGGTACAATGTAAAGCTTGGAACACAGACTGTGACCAAAGAGGTCAGAGACTCAATGGTGAGTCTGTTTCCTGGAATTGGATGATGAATCTATAATTTTGGTTTGAAGATTCTTTCAAGTTTTTAGCGTATCCACCCACCCTTGATGACAAAGAATCAAGCACAAACTTGTATGCAAATCTCTGCAAACCTTGGTTAAAGGTTGAACCACATGGGCCATTCAATGTTTGGCATTGATCTCCTTTAAGGGGAGGAAGATTTATTAACAGGTGTTGTCATTTTTACTGTTTTCCCCTGCGAACAATTTATGGATCTATATTTAGGGGACTGATATTTATGTGCATATTTAGCATGATGGAATTTAAAGGTGCAGTGTGTACGATATATTGGTATCCAGCAGTGAAGACATATGTCACCCTTTCTTGAGCCAGTGAACTCAACAGGTGTTTGCCTACTGTTGTGCCTCAGTTGGGGTATGCGCTAAAGTGGATTTTCATTTAACTT
>JAFBJT010002377.1:90183-101787 GCA_016785325.1 Chascanopsetta lugubris | reverse complement strand
GAGAGAGAGAGAGAGAGAGAGAGAGAGAGAGAGAGAGAGAGAGAGACAGGAAGCTTCCTCGGCCCTGGCACCTGATTTCAGGGACCCTGGATTGTAGCCCCCTTGGAGCAGGAAGGACCCTCAGTCTCATTCATGGCCTCTGGGCCTCAGCTGTGTTTTGCCTCTGAGGCGTCAGCTGGGCTGAACAGGCCGTCCAGCCAGGGTTACACACGGGGCAGAGGCGGGTGGGGGGGGGGGGGGGGGGGGGGGGGGGGGGGGGGGGGGGGGGGGGGGGGGGGGGGGGGGGGGGGGGGGGGGGGGGAGTAGAGGGGATGATGTTGCGTCATGTCATGTCAATGTCAAATGATCATATAAGGTTCCTGTAGAAGCGTTTGAATGGGCTTGCCGTCGCTCACTCGGGGCCTTTAATGTTGACTTAAAAGCAACAAGAAGTAATTTGCAGAAAACCCTGAGTGAGTAAAAAGTAAAATATAGGTTGGAATGTCCTCACAATGCAATCCAGTGAAGTAAACATCAGTGCTGTTTGTATGCACTGTAGCCAGAACTGTAACTCTCTTTATTATCTTCGCTCACACCTTCATATGAATTCATTTCCTCTCACCAAGGTCTCCTCGCCAAACAAATCGTTTCAGATGAGGAAAGAAGTTCTCAGGGTCGAAACAACAAAAACAAACAAACAGAACCAAAAAAACCCTCCAAAAAGTTATACAGTATAAATATATATATATGTATATATATATATATATATATATATATGTAAAATCACAAGTTGAAAAACAAACAAACACACAACAAAACCTTTCATCTCTGTTAAGAATATGAGGATAAAACAGGAAATGTATATTAATTGTGTGGCCCACCTGGTGGTAGGTGTCCAGAGGGCAGGCAGGTACATTTAGGATTCGACAGATGACGCATCGGCTGATAACTAGGTTTGACTTTAAACACGGGTATTGAATGTCAGAAAGGAAATGAATAGAAAAAAAAAATGTAGAGAGTAAATACATAATTCAATAGACATTCATTTAAAGATGCTCGCAATCAGCATCAAAGTCTGCAGATTTTATTTTTTATTTTTCATATCATGTAAAGACTATATAGAAAATAAACGTCGGCTGCCTGCGTCGTTGTACGAAAACAAACGGAGAATAGGAGGCTGCGCGGACGTGAAACCAATTTGGTTTCCATGTTTAATGAGACGGATTCCAGACACAAGCTGTGATACATACATGAAAAGAAGGGAGAGGAAAAGCTCTGAGAGGGAGTCTGAAGTGAGCTGTAACCCGCTGACAGCACAGCCTCTCCCCCTTAACAAGGCCGGGGCTTGTTATGCTAATTGAAGTATATATAAATATATATGTAACACACACACACTTACACACACACACACACACACACACACACACACACTTACACACTAACGTACATGTGGGGACCGAGAGCTTGAACCAAGGCCAGTTTGTGAAGTAGATTTAAATCATCATCATGATCCAGTGCCAGATTAACCCCCCACCCCCCCCCCACCCCCCCTCACACACACACACACACACCATTCATTTTCAAAAAGAGATTATTGCTGCAATGTAAAAACTTTAATTTGAGAGGTGGGGGTGGGGGGCGGGGGTGTCATCGTCGACGGACACTATTTTCCATGTCCCAGGGCTGAGGAGGAGGAGGAGGAGATTGGAATAGAGTTCTCATCATCAGCCACTGGGTCATGGTTTAAACACTAATCCTGAAGGATGAGTGAGGTGGCAACATCCACCACAGCATGCTCCAAAGATTGCCAACCCCCCTCGTCTGATCACATGCTCCAAAGGAGAAAAGTAGATCAAAAAAAAAAAAAGAACAAGTCCAAAGCAGGAAAAGGGCAGTTGCTGCTGTCAGGCACTTTTACTCTGACATTCTCTGCGTGGGGAACAAACCCTTTTGTCCTCTAACTGTTTTGACAAATGTGTGACATTACTGTTCATTGAAGATGACAGAGTTGGCCAAACATCAAGTTATGGACCTAATGCCACTTGTTTGGTCGGTGTTTTAAAGGTCCAGTGTGTGAGATTTAGGTGAGGAATTGGATCATGAATACCTGTATCTGTGTTTTCATAGGCAGCTGTAGCTGAGAGATTAGAGGAGCTGTCCCTCGAACCAGAGGGTCAGGGGTTCCATTCCTGCCTTGCACAAGATGCTGAATCTCACATTGACCTGTGTGCTTGTGGAAAATATACACAGTGTCATGACGTAGCGTCCGTGACATCATCCACAGGTTTCTGCAGCGCGCGTATGAGGTCATAGTGGGCGGTTCCTTCGTTGCCGTCTTGCCGATGCCTAACTCCTCCAACTTCCTGGTTTATCCAAAAACGGGCATGTGCGGATGTGGTGATGTGCCCATGGTGCTGTGGCAACATCCACTGAACCTCAGGCCAGGTGTCACTCAAGAGGCCACGCCCCTAAATATGCACAATTTCAAACCTCAATAGACAAAAATATGCGATTGAGAATTTTTTTTTTTTTTTTACCATGATATGTTGACTGAATGAAACCAAAACTGTAGTTTGTAGTGGACGTAATATTTCATTCACCTCCTAAAGTTGAACATTTTCACATGGGAGTCTATAGAGTTAGAGCCTCAAGTGGCCACCCTGTGAACTGCAACTTTTTCCACTTCTGTATTCACCTCATTCGTCAGCCCTGGAGGTTGCCGCTTGCTCAGATCCCATTGTTCCGCCATTAGAGCCATTCGATAGAACCGGATCGGTTGCATCTCTATCGCACAGGTTCAATGCCCACCTGCATCCACTCCCCCTTTTAATGGTGTTTGTGATTGTCTTTTCTTTTTTGTTCTTTTTTTACCAATAGTACGGTAGCATTCGAAATTAAACACCGACATGTTTGCTAGGACTCAATAGGAGGCGAGGAGCTCTGGCTGCCAGGAGGCATGACTTCCTGTCTAATCCTGGTTTCACTCACATAGATAATTCATTGACATCAGAGCTGTGTAGTGACACAGGCCTGTTTGACCAGGCGGTACAATCATGTACAGTTCCAATTTGATTAAAAGAGTCCGCCCTGTTGTCGACTGAACCTTGTTCCTGCATCGCAGCATCCATTATTAGCGGACTCAGCTGTAATTAATGGTTCAATTACGGAACAACCGCAGCCTTTGTGTTAAATAGCCGACGAATCAATTGGGGTCAATTTCCCTCTGCCCATGAAAAGAAGAAGATCCTGGATGAGAATGTGGCCGATCTAAAGGCTCAGTTACCCCAGGTATCTAACACATGTGCCCGCCATTTAACCGCCAGACGCATGTGAAGAATAATTCAGCCAATTAAAAAAAAACAGACATAAAACTGTACAAACCAAACTCTCCTTCCTGAAACCAGATTGATGCTCAGTGGGAATTCGCGCTGTATCAATTTAAAGGTGGAAGTGAAAATTACGAGCGCCATTTCAGAAGCTTTTACTGCTGTTATTGGATTTCACATTTAAATATCAATACCCTTATTTTATTATTCTGGCGGAGGGGGAGGCTGGGTTCTGCTACATTACACATCCGTTGTGATGCAAATGTTGTTGGTATGAAGTGGCTCCGTCTCTGAAAAGGAGTTATGGGATGTTATACCAGCAAAATTAAAGATGATGTAATGAAAGCTGCGTCGGTTTGTAAGAGGATGATTTGGGTGTTAAGTTGCCTCGCGCCATCCGCAAGGCCGGAAGTTGGGAATTATGGAATCTGACTTAAGAGCTTGATGGTTGTTCGGATCGGTTTGGATGGATCCACCTATCAAGCTAATGGTGTCAATGCACATCTGATTGGAGACCATCATGAACAAAGTGGTCATTAGAGAAGGAAATAGCTTCCTGGCATAAACCAAGTGAAACATCCCCATAGGTTTTTCACCAATGGAGTCGCCCTCTGCTGCTCATAGGACAGTACACAAGTCTAGGGGACTAGTGGTTTGTTGGATCTTGTTGCACCTCCTTGTTTTATATCATGGTTGTTGCGTTTAGATCACTGCTCACATCAGCTCCAGAATCATAGTGTGAATTTAACCACTAATCCTCTTATTCCACTGAGCAAATTCATGACTACGCTAACATGCTAACTGCTAGAGGGCCGTAGCATTGCGTCGGAAAGGATGATAGGATCTTATATAGATTATAGTGGAAAACATTAGCGTGTTCACATTACTTTTTTTCAATATGCCACCAGTGGAGTCGCCCCCTGCTGGTCAGTTTGGGGGACACAACCAATGAATTGTTGCATCTTGTTGCGCTTCCTTGTTTATAGAGTGTTTGGACCAAGACAGGATCCAACGTGAATTGTTCACATCATTTTGAATGAAACATACTTAGGAAAAATGTACTTTTAAAAAACAGATTTGTGCTATAATAGGACACCCCTCCCTCCGCCTCCAGTCGGCTTAGTCAGCCACACCTCCCCATCTGGAGATAACACCACCCACAGCTTATTCAGAACTGAAAAGTAAGACCAAGTGTGAATTGTATGAGGAATATTTTAAGATAGAGGCATCACAGAAATGTTCATGGGACATAAAAGAATACAAAAGATATAGAATATGTCTGCTTTAGAGTTATTGGTTGGTTTCCCAGCATGCTTTGAGGGGTAAAGGTGACGGAAGGTTAATACAATGAAATCTCACAGACTGCTCCTTTACGTGCATGACCTAGTATGCCGGCACTCCATCAGAATCAAACACATACAGCAAGAAAAAAAAATTCAATTGCGTCGGAATTGATCCTTTCTCCCTGTGCGCTGCTCACAGAAAAAGGGCAGTTCTATCACCCAGCTGTGAACTTAGCACACCAGGTGCATTGTGGGAAATATCCCTGGTTCGCATTGCACACCTTGGACCCAGCGAGATAGGGGAGTCACTTACCGGCAGGCGCACTCTCGCTCGATCCCTGCAGGACCAATTATTCTCCATGTTTGCCCTCAAGTCACCATGAAACACAGAGTGTGAATAAAATATCAGATGCAACGCTTCACTCCATTGATGGCATCGTCGTTGCATCAGCCTGTGGGCCAATTGATTGTGTGACGCCATTGTTTGTTTTCAACAAATATGCACTGTTGGGATTTTTGTTTGTTGTAAACATGTGAAACTCGTTGAACAGATGACGCTGAAGAGTTTTTCCCACGACGAGAATTAACCCAACGGTCGTCAATACGGGGACATACTGTACATATGAGCCCCCTTCTCATTAAAGGTAGTGGCTCAACTGGGTGAAAAGGTCCCAAGGGACCTATAAATAGGTTGTAGTTCGTCTTCTCTACTAATGTGTCAAATCCAACACCCTTATGTTATTGTAACAGCAAACAGGGAAGAGGGAGCGTAGTGCTGCTCTGCCTCATAGTGGCATCTAGGCCTTGGATTAACAGGAGCTCTCTCACCTCGCTGTCTTGCCAGTGATGGGTCTTGACCCAAACAATAAAATGTGGGGGAAAAAATTCAAATGCCGTCCTTGGGTTTATCGAATAAGATTTGCTGTGACATTCATGGTTATCCTAACATGCCAGCGGTCAGAGTGTCATAGCATTGCCAACATCAGCTAGCATCAGCATATTGTGTTTACATGGTTTCACATGTTTGCATTGTATTAGCTGTGACCCAATAGCATTTGCCCAAGTTTCCACCATAGAGGAAGAGATTACTGTGACCTAGTGTGAAATCAACCCGTTCCCATCATTCCGCTGAGAACATTCATGGCTATGCTAAACGACCGGCGGGTCATAGTGTTGCCTCATTAGCATTTGCTAGCATCTCCATAGAGGAACAGATGAGCATGTTCACATGGTTGTTGTGTTTCGACCAATGCCTACATTAGCTCCAGAGTCATGTGACCTAGTGTTACTGCCAATTTAACATGCTCCCACTGTTCCAATGAGAACATGGCTAAGCTAACATGCTAATGGCTTGGATTGAGGAATGTGTCCTCGTACGTATACACCATAGAGGAAGAAATGATCATGTGTTCACATGATTGTAATGTTCAGATCAATGCTCGTGTCAGAGTCATGTGACCTGGTGTAAATTTAACGTTAAACCAAGAAAACTTCCAATAGTCAGCCTGGTTCTTGGACCAGTGGGAACGAGGGTGTTAGATATTATACAATCCGAAACAACGAGAATCAAAGCACTTACCGTTTAAAGTCTGTGAATAAGAAAATATGGAAATCACCTCTGCACTCTCGACCAAATGTGCAAAACAATCTTTGCTGCCAATAAAACCCTGAATACATCTTGTGGTTGGCGGCAAACAAACTCTAATTTCCTTCAAATCAGGGACCAGGTGTGCGTTTAGTGGGGGTGGTAAAACCGCCGTGGCAGTCCTCAGCAGTGGGAGCAGTCTGGTACCTGGCAACCTCACATGCTTGAAGGTCAGCGCCTCAAAGGCATCTGATACCCCTGACTGCAGTGCTTTTTTGCTCATCATCCATTTTGGTAAATGGCACGAGCGGGCTGATCAATCAAGTGCCGTCAAAAGGCCAAAACGGGGTATTAAAAAAAAAAAAAAAGGGCAGGGGGAAAGGGAAAGAACAGGAGCCCTGATCCTCTGTATTGACTGCTCGGATTAAAGAGGATCACCCTCTGGACTGTCGGTGCGGTTTGGCCATAACTCCGGCGCGATGATAAGTGTTGACTCTCCAAATCAAATCAGCGTGAATCAGCCGTCCGGCTTCCTGCCCGTCCGTAAACTGATCGATATGATTTCTGCATCTGTCCTGAGTTATATCGAACAAAGTATGTGGACGATATAATCCTGCATCCTGTTGTATGAATGCCTCAAACCTTCGTCCTGGTCACGCTGCTCACAGTCTATTATCACCGGAGATGTCATGCATTCGATGAGGCCCAGTGTGTTTGGGTTAGATATCGAAATCACATCACGTGCATGTGTCGGCTAATCTGTTCGTCTATTGACCCTGTGGAGGTGAACACATATCGATGCCGTCAATATTGCATGTGTAACTCGGAGGTCAACGCCAGCATTTAAATGAAAGTACATTCAATCTTCTTTTCACATCTGCCTTTTGAAAATGTGGATATGTCATATCCTGTTACTCATTGTGTCACTTCCTGTTACTTTTCATCTCACTTCCTGTTTGGTATCAGTAGTTGAATTCATACACTTTGATATTTATATATTTTTATACATATCTCTTGCTGGTAGAAATAGAACGGTTTAAAGGTTTGACCACTAGGGGCACTCTACAGCTAGGTGTTTTAAGACTACTGATATTTTAGTTGTAGTGCTTTGTGTAAAAAAAGGATGGATATATTTAGGAACCTGATCTTGGACTATTGGGGCAGCTGGGTTATAGAGAGGGTTATAGGTTCAAGTCCCACCTTTCATGAATTTATAGTCACATAAATGTATTATTCCTTCCTCCTTCCCCTTAAATGAGCCCATCATTGCATATTTCTATGAGGAGTGGGTCCTCTACATGGGTGCGGCCATGTTTTAATTGTAGCCCAGAGTGGACGTACGAAACATCTTTTGAGTTTTAATGACAACTGAAGTCGACCATAGGTTCTCCTGCATGTTCAGAAGGGTGAGGGTGAGGTGATGGATACAACATGCAACTTCACCTCCAGAGGTCACCAAATCACACACACTGCACCTTTAAAAGAACCCGCTTCTACTATGAGTGCAAAACCTCACTCATACCCATAGTGGACTCCAAATCACACGAAGCTTCACATATATCAGGAAAGATAAGGGAGCTCACTTTCTTTCACTTCAATAATATTCTGCTCGTCACTGCTGGAAAAAAATAATATTTAAAAGATAAAGCAGAATGAATATGCATTCAGTGCGTTCGCAAGGATCGATATCCTTCACAGGAAGTTCACCTTGACACTTCCTGTCAGCGTATCATTCGTAATAGACGCTAGTTGCATTCCAAGAAGGGCTGGTGAACATGAATGAGCAAGCGCGACGAGTTCATGCGAATTATATCAACAACAAAGACCCACACACACAAAATGCCATGTATTTAATCCCGGCCGTAATTTTTCATGCCGTCATCCGCCGGATGATAATCTGCAGCCGGATTGCAGGGATAATGAAAAAGGCACACAAGACTCCTGCAACCGCCGCGCTCACACATTTGCGGCAAATTTCCCGGAGATCAAACACGACACTAACTCTGCGGCGTGTCGCTCGTCTGCGGATCTTTAAGAGCTTTGTGATCAATACAGTCAAGAATTCTGCTTGAGACCCCAAATATTCTGTTTGAGATTGAAGATGTTTCACTCAATTTCATCATGGATCAGACAATGCACAGCCGGAGACGCGTCAAGTCTGGTCGCGGCGTTCGTTCCAATTTATTACAGCTCATGGATTTTTCCAATTACACTTCAGAGTGAGGCAGCTGAATTGCAAATGCATATAGTTAGCAGTCATCCATTTTGTTTCAGGAAGCTTTAATGAAGTCAATGAATCAACATCCCACTTCATTATTTCTCTGCCTACAGTAATCATGGGAAGTAGCACGTGGCGTTGGCACATGCAAGTTAAACTAGTGAATCTGAGGCAGCCCAGGATTATTGTGTGTATGGGTCTGTGACATGATTTAGAATTTAATGAAAACGAAATGACTACATTTACTGTTGATAGAGGGATATACATGAATATGAAATAAATATACTTTTTATTGCTGCAGTCGTTTTTAGAAAGCTGAATTACCCCGCTTTTATTTTGAAAACTTTTGATTTGGGGTCTGAATTTTATGGTGGTCCTATTCGAGACACGAATGCAAAGAGAATAATAATTTAAAAGAAAATCAAAGGTCAGCAAGAGTTTCATATGAAACGTCATTTCAGTTTATTTATATGGTTTTGTATTCATGTGTTGACCCTCAGAAAAACTTCAATCTTAAAGGAAAAGTAGCAGAAAGAAAAATATTCTTGTTGAATAAAGTATATATATTCTTGTCTGCCTATATTTCACCAAGCGTTATTTAACAATGCTAATGATATTGATAATTCGAATACTAATAATAATACTATTAACAATAATAGTAATGAATAACAATGATGCAAATAATACCACTAATATAAAATGATTCCAAAAAATAACCCAACAATAGTGGATTGTTGAAGAATATATTTTACATCGAAAAACTGCAGGTAAACCAGGTAGGATGCACAAAAACCTTAATTCATTCAAAGAAAGCTCTGCACATAGCATCCAGCACAGAAACACTAGCAGGACTGCCGCTCTTTTTGTAAATGTATTTACAGTGGAACCTTATTTCTAAACGTGCAGCATCTCTCTGTGCTGGTCTGAGGTCAGTTTAGAACCTAAGAGTTTCCCTGTAAGCTCCTTGTGAAACCCGCCCGCGGTCTCCCTGGGTAACTTAAGCCATGCATGAAACATTCAATGTTGTACCCAGATACATACAGAGGAAGAACTGCCTAAATGTGCCACCATGCATACATGTGCTGTTGGGAACATAAAAGCAACATATACAATATGCATGATGCCAAAAAGGGCGGTTGTCATGCTGCAAACACTGCAGCTCGGTCCAACACATGCTCGCTTGTGGTAAAATGCCGCTGGTTGTACAAATAAATAGTTGCCTTGTTTTTTTTAATAGTTTGAAAGTTTGGAAATGCTCCTAAATTGTGTTTCTAAGTTAGCGTGCTGCATTACTGTGGAGGAGGGGATGGGGGGTCACCTGCACCCTTTTTAGTTTCGGTGTTGCTGCAACAATTTTCATAGTGGTTTTTTTTTGTAATGGATTATAATTTTTTTTTTTAATGTTTAAAGGTGTCCACGTTTTGTACCCATAGACTGTACATAAAGGTGGATGTAGAGTCCTTGATGCCACGCCCTTAATTATGCTCGATTTCAAACCTGGATTGAATTAGAATAAGTTAGTTGGAAAAAACTCATCCCCCGTCCAGTTGGAACAAATGTGACTGATTGAGACCATAACTGTAATTTGTACGAGTCTTTAAACATTATCAATTCAACTTAAATGTCCCCTCTCACATGGGAGTCTATGGGGATTGACTTGCTTTTGGATCCAGCCCCAAGTGGCCACCCTGTGAACTGCAAGTTTTTCCATTTCCCTATTGGCCTCTTACACATCCTCATATTTGTCCTATTGAGTTTTGAAATTGTCCATCATGAAGGACCTGTTCCCTTGAGAGACACCTGGCCCGACCTTCTGTGGATGCTGCGACAGCACCATGGGCCCAGCCCACCTCTTCATGCCCATTTTTTTGGATGAACCAGGAAGTAGGAGGAGTTAGGCATCGGCAAGACGGCGGCGAGAGAAACGCCCACTGTGAGCCTCATAAACACTCTGCAGACACCCACGGGTGACGTCGCGGACGCCATCTTTATCCACAGTCGATGATTTGACTGCGTCGCACCAGCTAACGCTAACGAAGGAGGGATGCTGCTGGACCTCGGAACGGATCCCTGTACCCTCCCCATGGGCGGCGCATCGAAAGGTGGCAAGGTTAACGGGGTTATTCTTTTCTTCTGCCCTCGAAACCATAAAGTCGTTGTGCAGTATTCAACACGTCGGCCGCGTGAGAGCGTTAGCTTTGCTGGAGACGATGTCCCAATGCACTCAGCCGAAGAAGAAGCAGGAGACTGACACAAGCTACAGTCCGGCCTGGCAGAGCCGGGCTGCGCAGATCCTACTTCATCACACGAGAACCAATAAGATGCCACATGCAAGGAGGCGGAATGAGGCATGAGTTCAGGAGGATACAGAGCGTCCATGCAGGAAGGAAGCTGCATGAATACAGTCATGTCCGACGAGGTTCTTCTGCCAGATCCAGGTCTCGCACTGTGTGACGTAAAGGTGCAGTCCACCATTTCAGCTGTCGCATATGTTAGTGTGTTATGGTGCTATATATATATATATGTAGTATATATTGTTATATACTTTGCAATATATTGAGAATGGCAATACTGTGTATATTGTTCAATAAATATAAATACATGAATTATATATTTAAATATAGTTTATATTATACTGTACATATCCTTTTAAATACATTTTAAATATATATACGGGTGTATATATATATATATATATATATACAATTATCAATTATAATTAATATTTACACACACACATACCATCATATTACTGTAATATTATGAGGTTTTATAAGTTTTGCAGTTAAATACATAAAAAATTACCTCGAATGTCAATGTAGTATAACTTTTAGCGTAAAAAATCCATCAACCATTTGACTGTCAGTGATTGGTAAAAAAAATAAATAAATAAAAAACATTAAAAAAATCAATAATATCTCTGGACGATTTGTAAAAACCTCACGAACGCCGACCACGTCTCCATCCCCCTCACTCGCCATCTCCCCTCCATCCTCTCATGCACTGATGAACTCACATCGGCCCCAGCCCAGGGGTGGGAGGGGTGGGAGGGGTGGGGGAGAGGCGATTTCTTGGCATTTGCCGAGCGCCCGCCCTGTCCTCGTTCGTCTCGGCAAACGCACAATCAATTCTATCTCCCTGTCTCCTGTTTCTAATCCTCCCCAACTAGCTCGCTGGCTCGCTCGCTCTCTCGCTCGCTGGCTGCCTCGGCCC
>JAFBJT010002377.1:61668-68829 GCA_016785325.1 Chascanopsetta lugubris | reverse complement strand
GCTTTTTTTGGGTGGGGGGGGGGAAGGGAAAGGAATGTGAAGGAGGGGGGGGGGGGGGGGGGGGGGAAGATCCACATGGCTGGAGAGGAGGTGGGAGTGGAGCTGGAGTCTCTGATGGGAGGATGTTGTCTAAGAAACACAACATCCTGGACAGTGACTGCACAACATCCTTGGCAAACACAGGTGGGACTTTCAGTGGGAGGCTTTTACAAAAGGCACCGTGGAGCACCACGGGAAATCACTAATCCCTGGATTACGCGAGGACTGGTGTTACATTCAATTGATAAATCCTTGGATTATTTTTCTCTACAATTAATTCAATAATCAAAACAATACCGATAAAAGAGAAATATTTGGCTACATGTGTGCATATAGTTCAGTTTAGTAAGACCGCACACTATGTATATGAATATATTGATTTGTCTATTTTTCAATCTTCTATTTTTCCATTTATAGTATCTATCTTGCTCTTGCATTATAACAACTGCAACACAGCTAATTTCCCTGTGGGGATCATCTAAGTATTTTCTAATTTCGATTTGAGATAGAGAATTTTCAGGGGTACCATTTCATGACGGCTATTTTGCCAAGAAGCAGGTAAAAACAAATTATAATTCCTCTGACTCTCATCATCCTCCCTGTTCAAGTCTAGGGGAAAGAAAACGCCTAAAATATCCAGTTTGCAGGGGAGGAGTCCGTTTGTTTTTCTTCCTCGCCGGAACCAAAACACCCACAAACCAACATGGGCCGCAAATGGGGACATCCACACACATCTGCTAACGTTTGAGCAGCAGCCACAAAACCTCAGCTGCAGCAGCAAGTACTGACTCTGGATCAGTCAGCGCTGTGCGAGAGAGACAAAGAGCGTGCGCTCGAGAGAGAGAGAGAGAGAGAGAGAGAGAAAGAGAGCGAGAGCGAGCGCACTCAATTCCTCTGCTTCCTTACTAAGGCAAAAAAACAAAGATTATTATAGTTTAACGTTGATGGTGCCAAACAAGGCTGTTTACCCAACAGTGGGACAATATAACTGGTCTTACCTGCTTTTGCAGTTGCCTGACTAATGTCTGCTCATACGAGACATTAAATATGCCTTATGAAATGTAGAACAATGACGTTTACTTGTCACTGTGACGGTGCAGAGTGGAGGATTCCGTGAGATCTATTGGTGAAGCTGCATTTTGCAGATGAAATACCGGAAGATAGAAACTTTTTGGGGGGGTAAATATTCCAATTTTGCAAATAGAAAACGAGGATCTAAATCGTACACGATAAAGCTTTAAAGACAATGTAAAACACACACATATGTGTTAAAACTTTAACCACCATGTCCGTGACTCATCGTTTAGTACTCTGACAAGTCGTTTTTATGCAAAAAAAAAGGTTTGGTTAGGATTTCTATTAAAAGTCTTACAGATATATATATATATAGTAATGCTCATGTGAATTGTTGTTTATGCACATATTGTTGTTTTATTACCATCACATTGCACCGCCATGTTTTTTTTGTGTTTTTTTTTTACAGTAGCCCAGAATGGACAAACTTTGGAGTTTGAATGCTACCATAGGTACACGTTTAGGTGAGGAGTATTCAGCTGTAACCTTACCATTAACTGTCGCTAAATCCTTCACACTGTACCTTTATTCTAGTTTCAGAGAATGCTGCTCCATATTGAAAACAACACTATCATAGAGGTATGCTTCTTTAGTTTCGATTTTATGGAGCTCTAAATCAACTGGATGAAACCATTCCTCTAAGTCACGCCCCTTTTGGATTTTACAAGTTCTGTTTTTAAATAACATTCATAATCCAATTAATAATATTTGTCCTCAGTATATTTGTACTGCAAGAAATAAAATTTTAACTGAAACATTCAGATAACGAAACAACCCCCCCCACACACAACACACACATGGTTCCATCTGGTGACATCACTGATGATGTCACCAAAAGGCATAAATACAGGAAGTAACCCGCGACTTAGCTTCTTTTGTCCTGCAACAGACGATGAGCACAAAGGTGAGTGATAGAGAATCGAAACTATTGAACAATATCAACAAGAAAGATGAACCAAACTTAAAAACACTCAAAGGAACGAGCATAAACCAGGAAGTGTAAAAACGCTGTGCTTTCAGCCCTTGGTATTTAAATCAGAGGCAGGTCCTCTCCACAGAGGCAGCCATGTTGGACCACCATGTTGTTACAGTGACCAGGAGGGAACAGTCTCAGTACTTTTTGAATGGTATAGATAGCTAGAAGAGAAGAGAAGAGAAGTGTGGTTTATTCAGGTTTAACGTGTATGTGACTCCACCACTCGGTGTCACTACGTCCTTTATCTTTTAAATCAAACTGTGTGTTTAATGGCATGTTCATGATGACACCCGGGTAGAGTTAAAGGCTCATGTGTAGCATCATAAACAATGAACATAGACAGTGTGTGTTTGGGTCCATATGAGGAAATTCAACATTTCATATCCCACAAACGTGTACTTCTGTGTTTCACCACGGTGTGAAAACCTGACCGCAGGAAGGAAGCGTTTCCACCACGCTAACCTGATGTGGCTGCACACAAATTCCAAAATGTCCGCTCAGCTGCTGGAAACTCTATCTGGCCCTGAGGTTGATGAAGCCTCCCCGTGCCTTTTTACGTCAGCACCTCTCCTCCATCAAGGATTATATTCAATCGTCCTTCATCTAATTTAAATAGATTTCTGTAAAACTCCGGCTCAATCTGTTCTATTTTTGCACCTTGGATAAATACGGCCGCCGCCTCGTCCCCAGACTGTAACTAACTTTGTTGGGATTGAATTTGTTGTAGTTCACACTGGATGACTTGGATTAGTGGACAGCTTGTAACTGAGATTATCTTTTGATTTATTTAATAGAGATCATCCTCCCGATCTCATGATACACACAGACGTCTAATCTCAGCAGCGCTGGCGCTCATTGATTTGCTCGGCGCGCTGCGAGCCGTCATCTGTTATAGTCTTAATCTCCACTTTTGGAATCGATCTCTGAATCCTCGCACACCACATCGTTAAGTCGTCCCGCAGATGGCTGGTTACGACTGGCTCTGACTTCAGGGAGGCCCAAGGCATGAGGATGTGTGAGTATTAAGCACAGGATCAAAAAACACCGTCAAACTTGTGAGGGTGAAGAAAAACAGAAAAACAGCAGTAAACGTTCAACTATTTTTGAGGTCATCTGAACGTATCCATAGTGACAGAGGCAGGACTGAGATAAACTGCCGCATGAAGTGGGTCAACCCTCCTGTGTGCACGCTCCGAATATGATAGTGAACACAAACAACTGAATATACTGGAATTCAATGTTGAATACAAACGAAAGCAATTTTAGAATGTTCAGAAGTTTGTAATTGGATCATTGTGGTTAATTCCATGAGATTCAACAAGTGCACATGAAAGCCTGCTGCTTGGAGCTATTTGTGAATGCGGATTGCGTCGTTGATGCCAGGCGACGTGGGTGAGAGCATGAACAATTTATTTGGAGCATCAGTAGATGTTAGAATTTGCAGAATTAGGTTCCATTCACACACACACACAGCCTTGTTGTGAGGAGTAAGTGTGAGTGTTGATGCATGGGATGTTGTGTTGCAGGGGATCCAGGGCGGCGTGAACCCAGAGAGGAGCAAAGTGAACATGACCGAGAGAACCAGGGTTTCAGGCGCGACTCAGCGAGTTGGGATGGAAAGTGTGCGGGGCAATAATCCACAGTGTGAGTACTCTCTTTTGTCTGTTGGCCCACTGCAGGTTCGCCAATGGGTGCATTCAATCCTACAAACTGTGCTGTTAAATGTGTATTTCTTTATACTGCCTCAAATATACCCGGAGTGTAGAGAGTAGGTGGAGCTGTCGGACAGTTCAGCAGATATGGGGAAGTGCAACAAAACCACACGACGGCAGGTGTTATGTTCTAAACCTCGCTTGTTTGTTTGTTTCTCTTCAAAGTCTGAGGAACTGAAAAGTGTCGGTGTAGTCTACTGGCTTGTGGGTGGATTGTTTGAAATGTTTTTGAGCGTATGTTGGAAATGTACACATGTGTGTTTCAAAACTCACCATGAGAGTGTGAGAGGGTTTAAGCTGAGACACATGTGGGACACTGATAGCAGCTCAGCCGTGGAAATGAGGTTAGTGACCAAAACATCCCCCCGCGTGCGAGATGTGCTTAATGAGATGCGACAGGCAGCAGAGTCACACACATCAAATACAACTCTGAGAATTTTAGTAATTGTTACTGAACGAAGTGAAGCTGCAGTTATATGCAACGCTGCTGCTGCTGCTGCTGCTGCTGCTATAGAGCCACTTCCTGCATTGCAATTACTGTGTGGTGAATTTCACTGCCACGGTCCTATGAGCAGAACATTTGTGTGTGTGTGTGTATGTGTGTGTGTGTGTGGGGGGGGTGTTCAGGTATAATTTATGCGGCAGGTCCTAAAGCTGTCTTCATAAACACATTTTGCATAAATCAAGTCTGCCTAATGTAAATGACATAATCAAGTATCTGCATGCTTCATTAATTCATATGTGTAATGATCTCATTGTGCCGTTTAGATAACGTGGCATCAGTGTGGAGGTTGGTACTGTATGTGCCACCCAAACAAAAGAATCACTCATGTTATAAAGCTGAGCTTCAAAACACGACATTATTTGCAGCTGAAGCCAAAACGCTGCCTGCGGAGTGGGAAACGAGTGTTTATCGGTTTAAAGGTCAAACACACTCCGCACCAACTGCATGTATCGATCGTGTTATTCCAGTGTCGGATCAATGAGAACCGTTACGGAAGGAAATTCTTTCCAAAAGTCTCATTATTATTTCAGAGAGGAACAACTCAAACACAGCGAAGCAACATCCTCCTGTAATATGTCAGACTGGCAGGGCGAGGCTCCACTAACGATCCCATCGACCATCGCTGATTGGTCCCACAGGACCGAGGCTCACAGGCACATAATAAATCACCGTGTGGATCCATAAACATGACATGTGATTATCAGCTGATTGACAGTGACAATCAGCAGCACAATCAGTCATGTCCCCGCAGAGAATGAGGAGAGGAATCAATTTGGTTTATTTGTGGCGGCCGTCATCTTCCACCGTATTGATACAGATCTACATAGAGTTCGCTGGAGGGACGTTTTTCGTCTGGTGCACTTCACTGTGAGAGTGACTGAGTGTCTGTATGAACAGTTGTCTGCTCGAGAGAGTGCAGTTGTATCCTTCATGTTCTAATTTGCTTTATATCAAACTCAAATTACTCACAGGCCTCCACCAGGGTCCAACAGACTCCTCACATCTGTTCATGCTGCCACGGTTCACATGTCTGTAAGTGTCAGCCACAGCTACTGAGACCTGGTCTGAATCCACACCAAGGTTTCGGTCAGTCGTTTGTGAGGTTTTCCTACCAATCAACCAAGTTAACAACCAACCAATCAACCAACTGACCAATCAACCAACTTACAAACCTACAAACCAACCAACTTACCAATCAACCAACTGGCCACCAATGAATCAAATTAATCAGCCGACGAAGTGACCAATTAATCAATACACCAACTAATCAACTACCAAACCAACCAACCAAATGATCAACCGAACAACCAACCAGTCAACTAACCTACCAAACAACCAACCAACTAACCAATCAACCAATGAAGCGACCAACCAACAAATCGACCAACCAAACAATCAACCAAACAACCATCGAACAAACCAATCTGCCGACCCACCGCCTACCAACCGTTCAGCACACTTATCGACAAACCAACCCATCAATTGACAAAATCACCAGGTAGGATGAACACAGTTGCCTGTCTTCACTCTGCTCTAAGGCTGCAGGAGCTCAGCAGTACAACATTCAGCTCAAACGATGAACAGCGACAGTCTGTGGTCAAACTCTTTGAGGAGACTCACTACTGTGAAGTGGCGCCGGAGCATCAGGACGGGACTAAAGAGGAGAACATCACAAACGGGCAGGTTCAGCGGAGACACTGCATTGGTTCCTTTGAGCCTGGCAGAGATCCAACAGCTCCACGTGTTCCGGAGGTATGTGACTGTGCTCATAGCGACTCGGACCCTGAAGCGGATCCAACCAAAGAGCTGATCACTATCTGAAAATAGAGGAACATTATTTCGATTCCTCTTCATCGAGTCACCAGTTAATCCCACGGAGGTTCTGCACAATGAGGCCACTATTCCGTCCGCTGCATCTGAGCCGCAGATAAACCAGTGGGTCACACACAGGCCAGTGTGTGTTGCTCACATTCCTCTGCATAGCTTGTGATGCGCGTGCCTCGCATTGCATTGGCTGGACTTTTATTCCTGCCACCCACATGATGAACCCCCCCCCCTGTATCTGACCTTTAAAAAAAACAAAAAAAAAAGAATGCTTTTCAGAGGAATGTTTCTTTGTTTTGTTTTTGCATCTATCTGCATCACACTGCGGTTCTCTGTTTGGGAACACCCACCAAATCCTTCACACATCTGCCTGTGAGGTTGAGGATTCTGCTGCTTGGCCTCTTTCCCATCCCGTCTGCCTGATTCAGCATGAGTAATAACCACCGCAGCACACTGGCCATTTCCAGAGTGGCCCTCTTAAGCTGGAGTCTGACGCTGAGTCACCATGCAGAGGAGAGTAATTGTAGGTGACGGGGCTCCAGGCGACTGCCCAGACAACCGGCCGGCCGTGAATTGATGCCGCTAAAATATGCAGAGTCATCTCTGTGGTGTCAGCACAGCATCCCTTAAGGCCGGAGCCAACGCTTAAGCTTGTAATTGATGAAGTGAGCGTGTTGTTTTCGAGGTGAGGGTGTGACTCGGCGCTCAGGTGAGGCAGGCTGTCATTAACACAGGTTGACGTCCAGCGTGTTTTTCAGGAACACGGCGGCAGCCAGGTGGACCGGAGGCTCCGAACTCCCTGTGCATCTGTCCGTGGTCTTATTGCATGTACATGTCTATTTGTGTGCATGTCCGTTAAAGTCGTTCAGCTGCTCTTAACTATTGATTCAATAGCGTTGACTGTCGGGCGCCGAACGATAAAACTGATTGAGGAGCTGCAGTTTGCACACACACACACACACACACACACACACACACACACACACACGCACACACGCACACACGCACACACGCAGATTAAGCCGAGTGGA
>JAFBJT010002377.1:46668-56668 GCA_016785325.1 Chascanopsetta lugubris | reverse complement strand
TAGTTGGGATGTTAGGGTTAGAGTAAGGGGCTGGGCAATGCATTATGTCAAGGCGGGTCCCCACTAAGAGAGAAGTACAAACATGTGTGTGTAGGAATGGAACTCTGCCTGAAGCCGACCCACTCTGGCTCATGCCGCAGGAAGTGGGTCCGCTGGGACCATGTTTCCTTCTTCTTTGATTCCACACAGATTGTTTGTGTCCCGGCGTTAATAGAATTATCCATGCTTCATTTCCCATGGTCCTGTGTCCTGTCTTGGCCCGGTGATGGATGGAGCGTCACACAGAGGGAGTGAGTGTGCGCAGGAGTGTGCCCAGTGTTGGTCGGACAACGGCGCCACTCACCACCACAAGCCTCCATTTGCTTTGGTCAGTGTGGTCACTTGTGATGTGGCCAAGTGGACAAAAGGCTCTCTAACAACGAGGCGCTCTGACCCAATGTGACGGACAACAGTTGGAGGCGGGCTCTGTTTGACACATGGTGATGAATGAGATCGATTAAAGTGTGAATATGTGTGTGTGTGTATTTCTTGAATGGACAAAGTTTCCATCGATTAAAACAATATTATTAAAGATCCACTGTGTAAGATGCATACCTACATTTACGAAAGATATTTTTTAATGAAATAATAAAATTGTTATTCATTAAATAGATTAATAAAAATCGATACAATTTAGTATTTTATTTTGTTTATTCTATATGATTATTAGTGCAATGTTTTTTATGAGTGAACGATAAAAATGATAACTGAAAGCTAGCATAGGTTATCAAATGTGATTGATTATGAAATTTCACCACTAGATGTCATTAAATCCAACAAGCTGTACCTTAAACACAGAGACAATCAATAAATACAGATAATGAATAGAACTGATTAGCCCCACCCCCTTATGAAGTGCTTGCAATCAAATTAATTCTGTGTATGTTGATGTTTTTATCCATTGTAGGATAAAAACTTTCATAAAGATGAAATCATTGTTCTGTTTTTGAAAATGATAGTTTGAGTTTAACTCTGCCAATGTGTAATTATGTATTTGAAAACATTGTCTATATTTAGAAATAAACACGAGGCATATCAAATCTGCATGAACTGAGTTTTGGGTGAAAAAGTAAAACACGTCTGTGTGTGTGTGCAAGTGTGTGTGAAAGTCATATGGTTGGTGATGTGGTTTTGGGCAGTTTATGGCTCCTGACGGGGGGTTGGTCTCTAATTATCTTAGTTACAGAGGCATGGCCGACAGACTGCGGGACACACACACTTCACAGGACACGCACTGACCTGTCTCATGTTCGTCTGCCCACCGACCCAACACACACACACACACACACACACACACACACACACACACACACACACACACACACACACACACACACACACACACACACACACACACACACACTAATGGAGCAGTGACTCACTCTTACACACACCTTATGGTTTCCTGGCTAAACTTTATTTGTAGAATAAACAAAACAAAACAAAGTATCACAACTAGTGAAATTCAAAGTAAAAACATACTGTGTATAATTTTGAAATTCATTTTTGAAAGTTAACTTAATTTTTTTTTCTCCCATTCATGCAGTGATGTCACTTCCTCTCTACAGTCACTTCCTGTATAAAGCTACTTCCTGTTTGGTTGCTTCTGGTTGGCAGATTTGAAAAACACTGGCTCCTGGCACTGGATACACAGTGAGGTATCAAAGAAGCAACAAGTTGTAAGTTGATTGTTTGATTTGACTCATGTTAACAATAATATGTTTAGAATCACAGGGGTAACAACAGTTATGTTTGATGAATTGTTTGAAAGCAGTCCCTTTGCTGTTGTTTGTAAAACAAACACGAGCTACTGCCGCAGCATTTACACTTGTGAGAGCCATTTGGACCAAAGCGTTTGTTTAAAAACACACATCTTGGTATTTTGTTGCGTTTGTGTTGATGTAGAAGTTTGGCTGTAGGTGACTGTGGTTTAACTTGGTGCTAAACACACGGCATTAGCTGTTGTTTGCTTGTCTACCTTCTGTATTTCACATCCTCTGAGAGTCGCACATTGTTTCTGGTTTGTTGTAAATATCCTCGGATGAGTTCAGTTCAATCCACACGAAGGTAAAGGTTGACCTGCCCGACCTGAAAGTCCATTTAATTCCGGTTGTTGGTTCCCTGGTCTCAAACTTGCTAACAAGGCAGCTGCTAGCATGAGAGGCTAGCATGATCAAGCGGGCTAACCCTCATGGGTGCTAGCATCTATCACTGGTGTTTCCTTTCAGCTATTGGGGTGTTAATGTTTACTGACAGCAAAGCGCCACCTACTGGTCACTGTCACACACTGAGACGTCTACATAGTGTGGCCCCGCTTGGAAATGGTTGGATAATGATATTTATGCCATAGCTTTGGTGGCAGTAGACTGGCAGACATGGAAACTTGGAAGTTGCCTTTGATGCCCTTTGAAGTTGTTTCATTACACTTCTTTGGCTATGTTAGGGTGAAAGAAATTCAGATGGATAATAACTCAACCAGTGTGTATCTTTAATGGCAGGGCATTCCTTTAGTTATGTAATCAGATCACATTTAACACCAGCAACATTATTAATGGGTCTGCATCTGTGTGCAAGTCCTCACGTCTACACACACACACACACACACACACACGCCAGTGGTCTGTGTACAGTATCAGATTTGGCCTCTACTCTGAGCTTTCTCACCACGACCACAATTCATTAGTAATTGACCGCAGCAGCCTCACTCATTAAACATTAACCGGCTGCTGGTGAATAATTGATTAATAATATGAGGCGATCCGCAGCAGCATTCTGACAATAAGCGAGCGGGGACGGGAGGAAGGAGGAAGACACGGACATTCACTCACTCATCCACTCACTGGTTCACCCACTCACCTTCCTCTGTGGTCCAGGTGTGGTTTCTTTAGACGCGCTCTCTGTTTCCTCTCTGCCGTGTCTCATTCGAGACGGAGCCATAACCCAATTTCTTAGAGCAAACACTCCTCTGCTCTTCTGTCCCTAAAGGACTCGTGGAGTGGTTTGTGATTATTGCTGTCCAGAATATTGCGGTTCTATTTGCGGCATTATTGTTTTTTGTTTGTGTGTGTGTGTGTGTGTGTGTGTGTGTGTGTGTGTGTGTCAGCATTATTTTTTGGGGGAAATTGGAAGGTTGTAGCATGAAAGGAGAACAACATGAAGAAGGAACAGGAGGAGGATAGAGGGTCAATTTCAATGGACAGGTCTCAGTTATTGAAATCGAAAAATGCTGACTCCTCCTACTTCCTGGTTCATCCAGTAACGGACAAAGAGGCGGCGCACATGTAGGACTGGGGTTGGCCCACGGTTCCAGCGTCCACAGACCACGCAGGTCCACCCAGGTGTCAGTCCAGAGGCCACGCCCTTAATTATGCACAGTTTCATACCTGGATTGATCAAAATAAGTGAGTTGGAAATTAAAAAAAAAAAAGTAACCATTTCATGGGTTTGATGGGTTAATACAGCTTCTATATAAAAATCCTAATTTCTGAGGTTGTTGTTGTTTGTCCCTGCAGAGTAATACTGAGGATAATTGTGTTGCATTACATCCAAATAATGTAGCAGTGATGCGTGTTTGGTGTGTTCTGCCCCACAGGTGGTGATTGAAATGGGTCTCAGTAGGTCTCCACTAACAATTTTATATCTCGAGAGGTGGTGGCTTTAAACTGTTTATTGATGGTATAATATTATGCGGTTGTAAACATAGGATGTGTGTGCAAGTGTATCTGAGATTAAAGAAAGAGGGAGCGCTGCAGAGGCAGGAGAAGCAGATTACACAGCTGTCTGCTCATCAGCAGTCATTTTCCTTCTTCTCAATAATCTGGAAAAAAAACCAAAGCCAAGATCGTTCAGAGCATAATGTATATGCACAGATGGCGGCTTCGATTTAAAGTGTTTATTCATTACCGTGAGCACGTCGCCTAGACTTTGTCGGCATGAGCGAACACGGCGGCGTCGAGCGGCGGAATGTAAGTGCATGTGCTGATGTGAGCATCTTATTGTTAATTGTGGAAATTGAATTTGAATTTCCAACCAAGTGGCAACCTGCCGCTGACGGATGAGGTCAATGTGGAGGAGGGAAAACAAAACTCTCAGTTCAGAGGTGAATGAAACATGTTCAGAGCCTGGTGCAAGCTACAGCTTTGGTCTCGATTGGTCACATTTGTTATTGTGACAACAGTACGTAGGCGGGGCTTATTTTATATTTTGTACAGGTTTGAAAGTGTGCATAATTAAGGGGCGTAATTAACCGCACCGTGAGCCCACCCCCGGCTCTCCCCGTGCTCCGCCTCTTTACACGGAACCAGGAAGTGGGAGGAGTGAGACACTGGCGAGATGACGGTGAATGACGAGCCCACCATGAGCCTCATAAGCATAGGGGGTCAAATGTGTTCCTGCCTGGTCTGTTTGCTTTATTATAATTGCTTCCTTCTTTACAATGCATTATTTAAGGTTAGATTAAGGTAGAAAACAGATTGTGAGTCTACAGTTTCCTTTCAGCGCATCAGGGACGTGGGATTTGCACTTAAAGCAATTCTAAAGTCACTGCTCTTTTTTAAATGAAAATCGACTTTTGGTTGATGATATACTTTTTCTCTTGATACAGGAGTTTGTGATCCCACATTGAAAAATATCCCTGCTTCCAGGAATACATCTTGTTTAAAGGTAATTTATGGACCGACAGGACCCACTTCGAAGTTACATATAAGGCGAAGACATCGAGCCCGTACATAATGTTTAACTACTGGATCAAATTGGCCGAGTCCATTAAGTCCCTGATTGTTGTAGCTCTAAAACGCCTCCTGAGCGAAAAGTGATTGGACAAGAGTTTTCATTAAAGCCGTCTGTCATTAACCTGATTGGAAGGAGTTCGGAATGTGAGGACGATACAAATAAAGTTCTCACCGCGCTGATTAAGATTTAAAATAGGGGTAAATAAACAGTGCCGCTAATATATTATCCTGGTGCGCAATTTGTCGCCATGGTAATAATCAAAACTTTGCACGGCTTATAATGTGAATCGTCGGTCGGGCGCAGAGTGGAATCACATTCTTGCTGGGTTGAGGGTTAAAATTGGATCTGAATCACTGTATATGAGATGCTATTTTTACACTCGCACACACACGCACGCACACACACACACACACACACACACACACACACACACGGACTGGCACAGTACTTACGCTGACACTTGCAGAGTGAAAATTAGGATAATGACAGTCATCTAGCCGAGAAAATAAGAGCTGGATGTCTCCTCGGTGGAGTCAGGCTGAGAGAGAGAGAGAGGAAGGGAGAGAGGGAGAGGAAGAGAGGGAGGGAGAGAGGGACAGAGGGAGGGAGGGAGGGAGAGAGAGAGAGAAAGGGAGCTCATCAGAGACAGAACGGAGAGGAATCTGTCCGGTGTCAGCGCTGATGAAACTCACCGGGTCTTGGCAGGGGCCAGTCAGAGCGGTGATGAACGAGGGGCCCAGTCTCACCCCTTCTGAATGACTGGTGTGTGTGTGTGTGTGTGTGTGTGTGTGTGTGTGTGTGTGTGTGTGTGTGTGTTTCTGTTTCTTCATATACAGCACATGTGTGAGATCTGTCACGACACTTTGAGCAGAGATAAGCTGGCAGACCGCTTCATTATCACACATTTTAATATTTAATGCTGCGATTTGATCAAAAATGATGTTTCATTAATGAGGTGATCCATCCCGGGATATCGGAGCCTGTGAAGCAGGGCAGAGCTGTGCTATTCAAGCGTCTGCGGGTCCGTCCTCACTGCGCTTTGCTGGTTTTCTCACCGAATCTCTTCATTTGCACCTCGCTTAGTATTTACCACCGAGCGATTGACTGCTTTCTTACTTGTTCATATACATTCCGCAAATAGCGTGGAAGTCATTTCATGGCCTGTACGTCAACGTCTTGTTTGGTTGATTATCACAGACGTTAATGTCAAACCTCGTCTCACACTCGCTCTTCTTACTCTACGTCGTTGCTCTCTTTGTTCAACAGCACGGTCTCTCAGTTTGGGACACAGACTAGAAGAGAGACGTGTAGAATAGATTAGAATAGAAGAGAAATACTTCATTCATCGGGTGATGACGATGGACGATTTTGCAAAGTGTCAAAACAACAGAAGAGAAGATGTTGTTTATTGACCTGCACCAACTATGCCGGGACACTAGGGGGAGCCTGTGTGGCTCGGAATTGGTGAATTAGAGAGAAGAAGAGGAGGAGTAGAATGTGTGTGTGTGTGTGTGTGTGTGTGTGTGTGTGTGTGTGTGTGTGTGTGTCTGTGTGTCTGGTTTGATGTGAGAGGTTGACGTAGCAGCGATGTGCAAATGTTTGGCTGGCCCCGCCCACTCGATGGTCAGAGGGGGGGGGGCGCACGTGGCCCCCGAGCGAAGACGAGTGGAGGAAGGTGGTCACCTCTCTCCCCCCTGGTTCTCTGGCTCGGCCGTGTTGACAGACCCCAAAACCAACTCCTCTCATTTCAAACTGATGTCGAATGTGCAGGAATGAGCTGCTGAGTTAAATCTGCAGACTCTCGTCCACCTTACCGCTCCGCCACCCTGCCCCCCCCCCCACCCCCAACCCCTCCTTTTGTTAGAGTGGTTACTTCGGCCGGCGCCGGCATTGTATCGCGGGTCGTTGTTGTGCAGCTATTTTTTTGCTGGTGCCAGTCGCCCCGGGACGTCTGCTCCGCTCCGCCGTGCTCGGAGAGACCGGGCCCTTTGAGGCGCCGTCCAGGTGAGAGTTTTTCTGGCCACGTCAGCGTTTCCCCCCCCCCCCCCGGTGGGGGTTTTTCCGGCCCCGGCCGCCTTCCCCCCCCCCCCCCCCTCTTTCGCAACACAACAACGGCCTTCGTGGACTCAAATTGCCCCCGCGGAGCTGTCTACGTGTGCCATGTTGTTCCTGCAACTCTTTCAGGAACATGTACGCGCACCTTTCTCCTTTGTTTTAAAATAGCAAGTTGGACCGAGCACTAAAGTCGGGGGACAGTCGGTCCGTTCCCTTGGTGCCGTTTCAGAGAGAAAGAGCCCCGGCGCTTTATTCTTCCTCTCCTCATCCTCCGCTGAGCTCACGTCCCGACTTCTAATCAGTGCAAAACATAGCCAGACTGCAGGTGAGACCATATGGGCCCCTCTCGCTCTGTGTGTGTGTGTGTGTGTGTGTGTGTGTGCGCGTGCGCGTGTGCAGCTCTATTCAAAGGCACCGTTAAGATGCAATGGTGGTGTCGTGGAAAAACATCCTCGTCAGTTGACAGATCCTCGGCTCTGCTCCCGAAGTGCACATCAGTTCCACGGTCTCCCTCCTCCTCCTCCCCCTCCTCCGCCCCCCCTGGGTGGACTGAAGTTACCTCACTGAGTTTCTCACTCCTTTACCCTCATGTGCCCCTTTCCTCTGAGGCTCCGTGGGAGGAGAGAGGAGCTGAGGCCGCTGGGCAGCCTCCAGCCGGACCCTCCTCCTTTTTCAGCCTGCGAGTCGATAAAGTCCGTCCAAAGTTACGAGGACTGTCACGCGTCCTAATCTGTTCGCAGACACGACACAATAACTCCATCTCTCGCGCTATAAAACCCTGTTTTTTGTTTTTTTTACAACACAAAACCTTTAATGCCTCGGAGTCAAATGAGGCCGTTTATCTGAGACGGGGCCATGGTGCAGCCGAAGGAAAGTAAAAGGCGTCATTGGATGTTAGTTTTGGTTGAATAAGCAAATTCTACCTGTGGTAAGATATTGCACCATAAACCAGTCAAACGGCTTTTTTTGTTTCTTTTTTTAAGGACTTCATTCTATCCTGAGGTCTTCAACAGTTTCACGGTGATACAGGTACGGTCCATACCGTTCTAGGCTTCTGAGGTTTTTCAGAATAAAATGTGAAATCTGGAAAATATGATCTTCAGTCCATACAAAGGGTCTGGGGTCATTTGCATAATGAACACGTACCATAGATACTTGTCCATTTTGCATTTGGGAGAGGTTTGGACACCATTAAAGGTGCAGTATGTCGGATTAAGCAGGAATTCTTTCCATTCCTTTTGGCAGAAATGTTATATCAGATGTGCCATTTTGCACCGTTGTGTTTTTTGACCTCCATTTTTAAAATGATAACTGTTCATGTTTTGACTTGGCTGCTTTTTGCCAATAATGATGAAATGTCCAAACAACAAGGTTGTTAATTCTGATGTTTGTCAAACCATATTGATTTTACAGTGGCAACAAAACTATTGACAGTTTCATTTTTTTTTAAGTGGAAATGCAATATCATCATCAGATGGACACAATCTTTTATGCTAACTTTAAGAAAATACCACCGTGTGAAAATACCTTTTGCAAACGACATGTAAATATACATAGATATGGAAATACAAAAACAAACTTTGATACACATGCAGGTGTTGGGCATGAATTATGCACACTAACACACACAGAGCCATACATATACTGCACACACACACACACACACACACACACACACACAGAATGCTCTCACAAGTGAACCAAAATTACTTGCATAATAAATCATTTCCTGCATATAATCTCACAGATGACAAACCACATATGGCTCACATATATTTGCTTTTGATCGTGTGTGTGTGTGTGTGTGTGTGTGCGTTTGTGCATTTGTGTGCGCACCAAAGCACACACTTTTTGCTCATGATTATCTCATTTTTTCATTTCCTGTGTGTGTGTGTGTGTGTGTGAGTGAGTGAGTGTATGCATTTGTTTGTGTTGCTCTTTGTGTGTGTTTGTGTGTGTTTGTGTGTGTGCATGCGTGCATGTGGGGTGAAAGCATACTATACGCGAGCCATGGCATCGAGCCCCTGGGGCACAATTTCAAACGGCAGCCTCAAGGTGGCCCCGGCCCTGATCAGGTTAAACGGGCCTGTGACTGTGGGGCAGCAGGTGAGCCCGTGTGAATAGATTACATCGTGACTTATCGGCTGCCAGGCATCGATATTGAGGCATAAACACTGTCGGCTATATTTGGACCGATGACCCAGAGAGCCAGTGTTATTAACTGGTGACGTTGGTTGTGCCGCTTTTAAAAGGGTTGGTCTGAAAGTATGTTTCATAAATGGGAATTTTCGTCGTCTGTTTTTGCTTAAAGGTGCAGTGTGTGTCGGATTTTGTCGATTTTTTTCACTTCTAAAAATACGACCGAACAATCGCCTTATGACATTTCCATGAATTTAAAATGACATAAGTGTATTCTTTTTTTTAACCATTAGCCCAGCGTGGGTGCTCTTTACGGGGGGGCCGCCATGTTTTTACAGCCACCCACAGTGGACATACTTAACATCTTTTGAGTTTTGATGACATCCGAAGTCGACCATAGGTTCTCCTCAGGAGGGTGAGAGGGTGAGGTGATGGATACAACACGTAACTTCGCCACTCGATGTCACCAAAACGTGCACACTGCACCTTTAAAGAGCCATTGAGGAACTTTGTCTCAATAACTGTTTATGGCAAGGTCCATATGTCACTCACTCATGCAGCCAGAACATAATTAGGGCAATTAAGCCAGCTGGTTGCCTGCCCAGGCTGCCTACACTCTCCCTCCCCTCTTACTTGCACCCACCCGCGTTGCGAGGGCTAAGCCACTGTGGCTACCGCCAGCAGCTGGATGGTGAGGGTGAGGTGATGGATACAACATGCAACTTCACCACCAGGTGTCGCCAAATCTTTAACAGATAGATAGAACGACGAGACATTGAAATACAAGAAGAAATACTAACTACAATACAAGTAATAGAATATAATTAATATATAAACAAATGAAAATATGGAGAAAAAGAAATATATATATATATATATACATATATATATATACATATATATATATATAATACAATACAAGTAATAGAATATAATTAATATATAAACAAATGAAAATATGGAGAAAAAGATATATATATATATATATATATATATATATAGAGAGAGAGAGAGAGAGAGAGAGAGAGAGAGAGAG
>JAFBJT010002377.1:7893-42117 GCA_016785325.1 Chascanopsetta lugubris | reverse complement strand
CTCTCTCTCTCTCTCTCTCTCTCTCTCTCTCCCCCTCTCTCTCTCTCTCTCTCTCTCTCTCTCTCTCCCTCCCCCCCCTCTGCCTCTCCCTGTGATAAATGAAAGCGTTGCCATGGAGCAAAAGAGATTCCCCCCAAAACTTTTTCACTCCCTCTTCACCTCCTCTTCTCTCTCCCACCCCGAGACCTTCCCGCCTCCGTGGTGCAGGTGTCCGGTTCGTACAGCGAGCAGCTGAGACCTCTCCCCCCGCCACCGCGTTGACCTTCAGGCTGACAGGAAGGAAGCAGTTCTGGGCTCGACCCCTCCGCTCCGTAGCGGCGGGGCGCTCTCCGCCGCCGCCGCCAATTAAGGTCGCGGGCGCGCGCCCGCACGCCACCGACCAGCGCCTTCCACTGGGCGAGCTGCTGGTCCTAATCTCTTAATACCTCAGCTGCACCTGCAAGGTGACCTGATGGACACAGGGTGAGAGACGTGCATATGGAGCCCTGTGATTGGTTCCCTGATGGTGAAGCCTTTTACTGCACCGGCTCTCCACGGGTCTGGGTTCGGGACCCAGCATCGCGCCTCGATGACGAGCCGCGAGCCGCAAACGGACGAACATTTTCAACATCTCAAATGTATTCTATGATGGCGGGTGGGGGGGGTTCATGATTCACCAGCAGGTGGCGACACTAGAGAGGGAAAAATTCCCTGTTTCGCTCGTATTTGAACTAAACACTAAAACGTGCTCGTTAGGGACAGAAGATATAAGTCAGTATAAGAGCGTGAATGGAAGCTCAGGGCTGCCGGATCATTGCTTCTCCTGCATGATCAGAAAGGTGAGGTGATGGATACAACATGCAACTTCACCTCTAGATGTCACCAAATCTTACAGACTGCACCTTTAAGCAGCATAACAACAGAACTTTTACTGAGGTCAAAGTTCGAGACAAAGGGAAAAGTTCGTAATGAAAATGTTCCCTGGTTCTCATGTAACCATGTACCCACTGATTGCATACGGTTAATCACCCTTCAATTTCACGTCATTCCGTAGCAATCGCTGCATCAGCAATGCTGAGGGTATCTCACGGTGAAGGGCTGTCAGACGCTCATGTAATTTAATGTTTTATATTTATTCACATTTTTTGTCAAATTAGTCTGTAATGAGTCTATTCTCTGATTATTAGTCTCCCATTGTCATTCAAATGTGGAAAAACAGTGACACAGTAAATCCAAAGTGGGTGAATATTTTAAAACGGTACATCTCAGTTGCATCACGGATAAGTTTCACATTATCTAACTTTCCTTTCGTGCGGTTCTTATAATGATGATCAATTAGATTTGAATGCTGCTGCTTTGCATGCACGGTGGGGGAGAGTTCCCTTTCAAAGTAAAAGGACCATGGGACACAGGTCAGATCCTTGAATTCTCCCATATTATGGATTTTGTCTTTGAGCTACAGTAACAATGAAATGTCTCTGATGAGCGTCTGATGAACTATTGAGTATCTCCGCGCAGGACACAAAGGCAGGCTTTCAATCTTCACCACTTGGACTGAAATCGTTACCATGACAGCACGTAAAAATGTTAGCATTTAAAGGTGCAGTGTGTAAGATTTGGTGACATCTAGAGGTGAAGTTACATGTTGTATCCATCCCCTAACCCCCACCCTTTCGAACATGCAGGAGAACATGTGGTGGACTCGATAAAAAGATGTTTAGTAGTAAAAACTGTAAAAACATGGCAGCGCCCGTAGAGAGGACCCACTCCTCATGTAAATACACATTAATGGGCCATTTAAGGGTAATGGGGGGAAAAAATAATAAATTGATAACAATTATAAATTCATGAAAATGTCATTGCATTGTATTATTTTTTAGAAGTGACAAAAATGGCCCAAATCTTACACACTGCACCTTTAACTGTCATATCGTTTTCTATGCACCGAGCCCATGTTTGCTGTTCACCTGTTCTGGTCCTGACGAGCATGTCGGCGGCGTACAGCAGGTCGGAGCTGTAGTCCAGGAGCGTCCAGTAAAGGATGTAGTTGTCCTGCAGCTCTTCAAAACAAGCCCTGAGGAGGAGGCCGCCACCACCGGTCAATGACATTATGCACAGATGCTGCACTTCGTGTGAAACCAACCCCTTTGGACAGACCCCCGAGAAAAACTGGAACATTAATTATTGCTGTCTATTGGAATTCAATGAAAGGACCATACAACCGAACACAGATGAAGAACACGGGCTATAATGTCAATACAGGTAATGAGCAAGTCCGTCGTGCTTGTGTCAGCATTTATTGTCTTCTTGTGTGGTGTCGGTTTAGAGAACTGAACAATATCAGCTTAAAGGTACAGTGTGTCATTTGTGTCACCGCTGAGAATATTATATAACAATTACATACTGACATTTTCATGAATTTATAATCACCTAAATGTTTTAGTGTTTTTCCTCCATTACCCTAAAATGAGCACATTAATGTGTATTGACATGAGGAGCGGATCCTCTCCATGGGGGCAGCCATGTTTTTACAGAGGTAAAAGTGGACGTACTAAACCTTTTTTGAGTTTTAATGACAACTGAAGTCGACCATAGGTTCTCCTGCAGCCTCAGAGGGGTGAAGGGTGAGGTGACTGGGTACAACATGCAACTTCACCTCTAGAGGTCACCAAATCTTACACACTGCACCTTTAAGACAACAGTAAGTTAGGCAGTTTGTTTACGCGGGATTCACAGCAAATAGCTGGTGATAGCAGACTTCCTTTCGTGTGATGTTCAAACGATTGCAGTGATGTAATGAAGATTTGTACATGGACTCAAATGAGCATTAAGTGAATGACGAATAGGATGCTCTGATATAACGAGGTTCACCTGGCGATGATCATGGTCCAGTTGTACATGACTGGTAAAGTGATGATGAACAGCCAGTTGTAATAAAGGTTCCCTGCAGGGTTGATGACAAACAGTTCTTTGGGCCTTTGACGAACAGAGAGACAGACGGGCAGAATTATAAATAGTGGGCGTATACAGACTTGAAAGATTGTAGCACTTCAAAGAGTTCTTTTGAATCATGCACTTACTTTTCTTTGTCCTTCTCCTTCTCTTTCTCCTTTTCTTTTTCTTTTTCTTTCTCTTTCTCCTTTTCCTTTTCTTCTTTTTCCTTTTCTTCCTCCTTCTCTTTTTCTTTTTCCTTATCCTCATCGTTCTGTTTCTTTGTTTCTTTTTCCTCTTCCTTTTCCTCTTCCTTTCCCTTTTCTTCCTCCTTTTCCTCTTCCTTTTCCTTATCTTCTTCCTTTACTTCTTTCTTTTCCTTTTCTTCTTCCTCTCCGTTCTCCCCTGCCTTTTCCTTCTCTCCATCCTCTTCCTTTCCCTCCGTTTCCCCGTCCTCCTCCTCCTCCTCCCTGTAAGAAGAATCACAGCATTCAGGGAAACTTCAAACACTCGCGCAGCTTTTAACGGAGAGTTTTCTCTCCCCTCGTACTCTCGTGTTCTCTTCTCTCCCGTCACATTTAATTAAAGTCTCTTCAGTTCTTTTCCTGGTTGAAGTCACATAAAGGAAACATCAAAGCGAAATGAGGGTGTCTCTTATCTTAACTGTGACTGTGCAATTGCACTTACTCCTTATTATTGTTGCTGTTGTTCATGTTGAGGAGACAGCGGGGGTGGGACCTAGGCCCATGTCTGGAACACACACACACACACACACACACACACACACACACACACACACACACACACAATTTCATTAGTGAGCAGTTGTACTTTGTTATATCTCGTAAATGAACAGTTCTCCGTGAGTTTGAGTGAAATGTGTCTTTGAGGGTTTGGCCTACACAGCGTTCTCTTCTGTAACGGGGGAGATTCGCTGAGCAGGGGGAGGCGGCACGTTGAGGTGAGGGTGAGAGGGCGGAGTCGTCATGGCAGCAGATCTGAGGAAGGTAACACACAGGTGTCCGTCTGTCCTGTTATCTGTTAGTCAATCAGTCCGTCCCCTCTGTCTGTTTGCATGTCCATCCGTTCATCTGTCCGTCCAACCATCCATCCATCTGTCCGTCAGTCCATCAGTCCTTTTCTTTATCCATCCAGAATCCATATTTACATCCGTCCATCATTTTCACTGTTTATGTTTGAAGTATGATTGTATAAACTGTATTCACAGATACAATCACTTCCATTCAGTCAACATCTACTGAGACAGAAGGCCAAACGAAATATATCGTAGCTCTCGGGAAATATGCACCAGATGTTGTTTATGTTTCTTTCTGTAAATTCAAATATTATTTGAAAAAAGAGTCAATAAAAAAAGAATCGGATCAAATGACATCAATTTTTTTTCCAAACTGCTCTGCTACAGTACAATTACAGTGACACCAACCTCTGTGTGCACAACTCAAATACAGTCACATGATCACTCTAAAAACAACACAAAGACATTTGTGTCTGTGAGGTCGTAGATCTTAACCTCCTGTCAGGCAGCTCAGATATTACAAAAGAGCTCCGACACTTGTGCTTCTGCGTTTTCAACATGCGACATATGATTTGAAATACCTGCATCACAAACCCAGAAATGCTACTCACGCAGCCTCTCGGGCTTCGGCCCCCCGTCACCAAACTCACCGTCTCCTCTTGTCAGTGTAACACGAGCTCCATGTCTGATTGCTCCGTGTTGAGTTTCTCTGTATGGATCCGGTTACCGCAGCGGCGGCTTCACTGCGTCGCTCATCAAAGGCTAATTAAAACAACACCGGCGTGCTGCCGCACGTCTATAATGCGCCGAGCGCGAGCCACTGTGTCGTGGAGTCTCGGTGACCCTGATAAGGATTTGTGGATTAGACCTGGCTGGGAGGAGGCCGAGGCACAGAGGCTCATCCTGGCGCAGGTGTCGGTGCACTGCGGGGGGGGGTAACCAACACTCAGCCCCAGTTTGGGACAAACCTCGGGTCGACTGCTTCGCCGAGCGCTGGAAGCAATTTAGTGTTCGATCTCGAACTACAACATGCTCTAATTTTCCTGACCAGCAGAGAGTGGAGGATTTAATCTACTCCTTCTCTCTCTCTCTCTCTCTCTCTCGCTATCTCTCTCTCTCTTGCTGGCTCACTCAAACGCTCACACTACTCCTGCACACTCAGCACTCTCAGTCATATCCAGCCCTGATCCTATTAGATGGTGCCGGGTGTTAGAGATTCCAGATCAGCTGGATGCCGATCCTTTAATGTGAATAAGGTGTCAGGGTCTTTAACAACATGAGGGCCCCCCCACTCCCTTACAGGGGGTTCAGCACATCCAGCTGCTCTGTGACTGATGTGGTGCTTGCTGTTGTTGTTGTTGTTGTTGTTGTTGTTGTTGTTGTTGTGCGACAAGGCATTTCACTGCAGGTATCACCGCGGGAGATTCAGCCCCCCGGTGTTCTATTAAAAATGCATTCATGTTATCTCCTTGCGTGACTCTCGTATATGAATACATCAGTGTGTAACCGCGGGTGACGGGAGGGAACGCGAAAGCAGACTTTGAGAGGTGGAGAGAACAATTACAAATGTTTGTTTTATAAAAGGCGACGAGGCAAAGCTGGGGTGCGGGGGAGGGTACAGATAATCTATGGCTGGAATACAAAAACGCTCACAAGGAGGAAAACTTGACTAAAATAGAGGACGTGACTAATAAAATGCAGAAAACTCTACCAAAAAAAATGACCTCACTAAACAGAACAAGAGGAAGAAAAACAAAAACCTGACAGCTCAGCAGGATCATGAGTGAGGAATCGTTGGTTTGTTTGCATGTAAGAAAAGGCAACGACATGACAGAAGGAACTGGCAACAAGAAAATACTGTCTCTATATACACACAGGGTGATGGGACACAGGTGCAGCACATGAGGGCGTGGCTGATAATCACACAGGCGGGAAACACAAGAGGCAGGAAGGAGAGTTACTGCTTCAAAGTAAATGTATGTATATGTATGTTTACGTGTACATACATACATATATATATATATATATATATACATATATGTATGAACATGTGTGTATGTATAAATGCAGTACATTGATAATCATCATTACTATTGCTGTTATTATTTGTATCATCATTTTCAGTAATTGTTTGTTTCACTCTGTCCCTGTTGTTATTTCTGCTGCAAAACCACAATCTCCCTCAATGGGGACAAATAAAGTTCTTTTCTATTCTATTCTGTTCTATTCTATTCTATTCTATTCTATTCTATTCTATACCTGACAGCCCTGTAAACCACAGAAACTATACAAGGTGTAGTTCACACCGAGTTAAAATAATGCCTTGTATTATGCGGCTATGAGACATTTTTGTTCTGTCCCTTTAATTTCCAGACGTGAAATGTAAAAAGTATTTCACTTCTTCAGTGCCCCCCCCCAACACACACAATAACAGCTGTAATACATTGACTGTAGCATTAGCACCTCACACACCCCCACGTCGGAGTGCTGGGTTTGCATGATGATGACGATGATGTCAACGCTTGTCAATCACAAATGAATTCCAGGCACAGAATTGCAAAAAAAAAAAAAAAAAAGTGTTTTAATAAAAGACAGAAAAAACGATTACATAGAAAAAAACAAAACTTGGATTGTCCAAATGTGGAGAGAAAACACCTTTTCTCTGTTCTATTCTATTCTCTGCCTGACAGCCCTGTAAACCACAGAAACTATACAAGGTGTAGTTCACACCGAGTTAAAATAATGCCTTGTATTATGCGGCTATGAGACATTTTTGTTCTGTCCCTTTAATTTCCAGACGTGAAATGTAAAAAGTATTTCACTTCTTCAGTGCCCCCCCCCAACACACACAATAACAGCTGTAATACATTGACTGTAGCATTAGCACCTCACACACCCCCACGTCGGAGTGCTGGATTTGCATGATGATGACGATGATGTCAACGCTTGTCAATCAAAAATGAATTCCAGGCACAGAATTGCAAAAAAAAAAAAAAAAGTATTTTAATAAAAGACAGAAAAAACGATTACATAGAAAAAAATAAAACTTGAATTGTCCAAATGTGGAGAGAAAACACCTTTTCTCCTTTTGCCATTACAAAGAAAATATACGGTATATGGACTGTGTATACGTTTTCTTTTCAGTCTCTTTGCAGAAGCTCTCAGCTTCTCCTGCCCCTCTGGCCCCCTGAAGCACCTGCAGCTGCCCGAGCTGCCGCCCCTCCGGCCCCCCCGGCCCCTCCGGCTCTGTCGGCTCGGCCTAAGCTGCCACCGGGGCAGCGGGGACGTCGGCGGCGGCGTCGACAGGGGAGGCAGCGTCGGCGGGGGCCACGTCCACAGGGGCCACGTCTACTGGAGGCACATCCACCGCCGCGGCGTCCGCAGGGGCGTCCGCAGGGGCGTCGACCAGGGCCGGCTCAGCGGGGGCCGCGGGGTCGGCCGCCGCGGGTTCGGCCGCCGCCGGCTCCGCCTCCTCCTCCTCCTCCACCTCGTCGGAGTTCAGCGGGACGGCGGCGGCGGCGGCAGGGCCGGCAGCTTTGGGAGCGGCGGCTCCTTCCTGGAGTCGAAGAGAGGAAGTGAGAGACGTTGATACGGTTGGTCTATTTGCAGAAATACAAAAGTTAGAAAGGCCCTGCTCGGGTTATCTCCGACTCATCCGTCCGTCGAGGGCCGCTGCCAGTCCCCGGCTGATTCCGCCAGAGAGAGGTGGGGATGACTATTCATGGGGAAAGCTCTGCGACGGCCTCTGAGCACAAATGTGTTTCCAGGCGCCAGAGGAGATTTACAGAGTGTGAGAGAACTAGTCAAGTGAGGGTTCTCTTCCTTCCTGCTCTGAGATTCAGACTTTGAAGGGTAGGTACGAGTGTGTGTGTGTATGAGTTTGACCCGAGGTCACAGAAGTCGAATGTAAAGTCCAGTGCAAGAACCACTGAGAGAAATGTGAGGTCCAGCTTTAATTCTGGGACGTGACCGTGGACGGATGCTCCGAATGTCTGGGAATCTTAAAAAGCAGATCCGACGGCTCGCTTTAGGCCCGCGGGCCCTATGTTGGACACGGCCGCTCTACATCACGTGCTCCACATTTACCCCCACTCAGAAACACACATTCTGACTCTGCGGCAATCTCAACCCTTTCCCTGAGCTTTCTTTTGAGAGCAGGATTCATCACACGGGCCTCGTGGTTGTGAAGACACATGTACACTCAGCCCCGTAGGCGAGACCCTTCTCACCTCCGCCTCCTCCTCTGACGTCTCCTCCGCCGCTGCAGCGGCTGCAGGGGCCACGTCGGCGGCTGCAGCTGGTGCAGGGTCCACCTGCGCACACACGCATACATCAGACTCAGCCTTGGAACTGTGAGTGTAAATCTGAACATGCTGTGCATGCTTACCACTGCATCCACAGCTGGATCAGCCTGGAGAATACATCACACACACACACACACACACAGACACACACACACACACACACACTTCAGTGATCATGACAGAGATTAGCCGACGTGTGTTGTTTTTCATGTCTTGTAAAACTGCAGCTGAGCATGTGGATTCACTTACAGGAGCATCGGCAGCAGGAAGGAAGGGGTTTCCGACTGCTCCCTGAAAAATACAGATGATTGATTAATGCCAATTGAACTCCTTTTTTTTAATTCGATTTTTTTCTTTTTCATTTTCATTTTTTCTTTTTCTTTTTTTTTTTGCAGAACTGGTGGATCCCCCTTATCTACCTGCTGCTGGTACATCCTGTACATCTCCATCCACCTGAGGGCCTCATTAGCATGCGCCGCAGCCTGCTGAAGAAATACCAGACGTCTCCAGACATGCTCGCACATCAAGCTAATTATGCTCTGTCTGTCAGACACCCATCACACGGTGCCTTCGATGACATGACAGAAACATGGCATGACATGCAACTGCAGACACACACACACACACACACACACACACACACACACACACACACACACACACACACACACACATATACATGCAGAGAAAACCCATTTTTTTTACCTCATTGCTTTCACTCCCTGGAACCTGTGGATTCAGAAAAGGGGATGAGAAAACAGTTTTGCTCGACAGCACTTTTTTTCAAAGTGTTGAGTGAACAATAAATGTCCAGTGTGTAGATTTAAATGGAATAGTTTCCATTCTTATTGGCAGAAATGTACATTGAGCCTCTCAATATGATATTAGGAGCAGGCCCAACAGATCTTCAAGATGATGATCCATAAACATCGATAACTTAAAAAAGACGACAGTTGTGAATTTAATGAAAATACTTTGCATCAAAATTAAAACTGAATTTTACAGGGAAAGTGGACAGTGGACAAACTTAACACCTTTAGAGTTTTATATGAGTGCAGAGGAGACATGCAACCTCACCACTGGATGTCACTGAATCCTACACACTAGACCGTTCATAGTTTGCTCAGTGAGTGAAAAGAGGGAGGAAGCACTTACGGGTGCAGCCAAGGTGTTGACCAGCAAGCAGAGCATGAGCACCAGCAGCTTCATCGTGAATCTCTCTGCAGAAACCGAAAGTGACATGTCAGAATATTCAAGAATCAAATGTAAGAATAAAAAAATGAATCTTGTTCAAAAAGAAAATTCTACTGGTAGAAATATACATAGAAATGCATCAAATAGATACATGAATCATTGGAATGAAAATTAGAAATCAAAATATGAATTCAAGAACATCATCAAATAGTAACTTAAGGGGCAGTATAGCCATTGCATGAGCTTCACACATATGCAGACAATGTCCCAACATTTCTGTCTGATGACAGACAGTCAGACAGCCCATAGAATCCCACCACTGAAAATGAAATGATACAAATGTGAATACAAATAAGTCTAATAAACACAATGAAATTCAAATGAAATTCAAATATGAACAAGAGAAGAAAAAAAAACATTCCCTTTGCATGAGCTTCAAATATATTCAGAATAATCATTTCCCACCACAGTCCTTCAACGTCTCTCTTATGACAGCCCATTACCTCGTCTCCCGGCTGCAGACACTGGTTGGATATAAGTATCTCCTCGGGGTTCGAAGCCAATCTCCTTCATCTTCACAACATGGAAGCCATTTATACGCCTGAGCATCGTGTGGCAGCCAATCACGTGTGGTGAAAGACACGGAGCAAATCTCCTTACACTTCAAAACGCAGGGGGGAAAAAAGGAGGCAGACACGGGGTTAAGGCCCCTCTTATACTTAATTACACAGCGCGCCGGGCGGCTATGCGCACATACCTCTCTGCGCTCCTTTATTGCCCGAAAACCAGGGTGGATGGCAAGAAGCTGACATAAGCATGTGGTGGGATGAACCGGGAGCACCACAAACTCCAACTGGAAAATATAAAGATATAGTGCATATATGGTGCAACCGCCCCGAGGGGTGAGGCAGTTCCATGGAAAGTATTCATCGAAGGCTCCGGTGAATGTGGGGTTTTCACACAGCAGCGTCTCACACAGACACACACACACACACACAAACACACACACACGTCGTGCACTGATGTTTACACAGCCACAGTAATCAATGGTCACTCACGATATATGTCAGAATCTGCCGCCATGTGCTCAGATACTGATCTGAGTGGATCCACATGGAAATCAACCTACAGGCCGAGATAGTCAGAAAAGTGAGGGAATATCCCCTTGACTGTAAAAAAGTCTAAGTTCCATTTTAATTTCAAAATAAAATAAAACAAATTCTCGCAATTTCCGAACAATGGAGCTACCAACAGCAGTGACATCACTGCCAAGGTCTTGCTGTTTGATGTCCTACACGTAGACTGGATCTAAAGATGGATGAAGCGTCCGTGACGCCGCCCATGGGTTTCTGCAGAGCGCTCACGAGGCTCATAGCGGGCGGTTCACTCGTCGGCCATCTTGCCGATACCTAACCCCAACTGGTTCCCCGGTTCAGCCAAAAATGGGCAAAGAGGCGGCGCGAAGGTAGAGCTGGGGTGGGCCCTGGCGTCGCTCAAGAAGCCACACCCCTAATTATGCAAAATCTAAAACAGAACAGAGGTAAGCCAGGTAGAACAAAAATGTGACTGATTTGAGACCCAAACTGTAGTTTGTACCAGACTTCACCTCTGAAGTTGACCATTTTATCATGGGAGTCTATGGGGACTGACTTACTTTGGGAGCCCGCCTCAAGTGGCCACCCAGTGAACTGCACGTTTTTCCACTTCCTTTTCTGAACTCATCCGTCATACCCGGTGGAGGCCACCGGGTAAACTCAGCCGGCAATCATGACATCTCTTTCGCATCCGATAGGCAGTTAAACCACAGGTGACTGGTGACGGGGCACTTTAGCCAAAACATCAGTGAAATGACAGACACCAGTTTAGATGATATATTCTTACTTTGACTTTTCTTAAGGCCCCGCCTCCCAGTTGATATTGTTGCCATGTTCCAGATGCCACCCATCGTGAAACCAGCATTGCTGATTGCACTTTGCAATGACCTCAACACTGAAAGTGAGTGGGGTTGAACCACAAACACACACACACACACACACACACACACACACACACACACACACACACACACACACACACACACACACACACACACACACACACACACACACTGCCAAGGGGAAGTGGCTCCTTTGTGGTGTCTGACCTGAACTCATGAGTCATGGTTGCTTAAAGTGGCGCGGTCACTCATTACTGCAATTTGGAGCATTGGAGGGTTTCATGTGTTTGTGAGTAAGATCACGGAGGACTTAACTCTGTAATCTGTAAAACTCTTTCCTAGACACTCCAGCCTCAGACCTGCTGAGCTAATGAGTTTCACTGGGACAGGAATTTCTCGCAAAGTGCTTCAGACCTTATTTTTGCACATGTTGAGATTACCTCAGATATAAATATCATCATAAATCCTTCAAGGGGCAATTAGTTGTCTGCATACTAAAGTAGTGTTGAAGGTACAAAATAGAGAATAAAATGAAAAATATAGAATTTTCACGGCATGCTGTGCAATTGAGTGGGGATTTTTTTTAATGAATACGTGTTAATTGAACTGACAGAGACTTAAAGGTGCAGGGTGTAAAATTTGGTGACCTCTAGAGGTGAAGTCGCACGTTGTATCCATCACCTCGCTCTCACCCTTCCAGATATGCAGGACAACCTATGGCGCCCCCCGTGGAGAGGACCAGCTCGTCGTGTAAATATACATTAATGGGCTCATTTAAGGCCGATGGGGGGGGGGGGGTCATGAATTGTTTTGTAATATTTTTAGAAGTGACAAAAATGACGTCAATTTTATACCTGTGCACCTTTTAGAAGACAGATCACAGTGGGTATAAAGGATTCCGAAATTCACAGGTACGATCAAGACAAGATAAGATGCTTTGATTTGTGGGTCCAAAAATGAAGGGACCTTCCCTCGTTTCACTTATATTTGAACACAGCTTTTAAGATTGGCTCTTTAATTTTGAACAAGTGGCAGCAAGAATATAAATGAGTCTGAACAAACAAAGATGCCTCTGCCAAATTAGATAAACTGATAAAATGTTCCCTGAATGATTAACAAAAGTGATGATCGTGCAAAAAACAAATGTAAAAAAAAAAAAAAATCAGGCACCATATGGGACACTTCCTTCATAGTTTCCTTTTCACTCGTTTAGTTTCACCACAGCTGTCTGTGACATCTGCCGTCACTTGGCTCTCAATCATGTTTCATGATTGGAATTCTCTGCTCTGAACCCACAATTGAAGTTTGTGAAATGCTCCCATTAAAGGGCCCCATGAGGTCCACTCATCCAGACAGGGTCAATGTTATTGCTTTGAAAATGTCCTAAACACATAAGAAAGTGAGTTGTCACACACACACACACACACACACACACACACACACACACACACACACACACACACACATACACACACACACAGATACACACACAGACTGAGGGTGAATACAATACCAGCCCTGTTGTCATGGGCCGTAATTAGAGGCTTTTAAAGCTGCTGTCAACACGTCCTCTGCAGTGAGTGATAGAACTTCTGAATGTATGTGGTGTGAACTTCTGAAGGGGAGACAGTCGTAGCGTCAGAGGATGGCGCCTGTGCCCCTGTTTGATTCCCTTTGAAGACTTGAAGGTTAAGTCGTGTTAAGACAGGCTTTCGTCCCCGGGGGAGTGAGGATCAGAAAGACTGTTTCCCCTCATGGTATTTACTTCATATACATAACACAGCTTTATTTATCTTATTTATTTATTTATTTTTTTAAGTGGGTCTGCTTTGCAAGGAGCACATTTGATCATTAACCACACCGAGCCGTGGTTTATTATGGTCGTTAGTTGACGCTCGCTACTCCTCCCGCGGCTTTTGTTGCACGTGCATGGATTATACATCAAAACATACAGAGCTATGTCGGATGACGTGCTATGACTTTTCATAGCGAGTCGCTCAGCTGTTCGTGGAAGAGTCACAAAAGAAGAAGTGATAAAATGGTGAATGGGAGTCAAGGTCAGAGAAAGTGACTTTCACCAGATTTGTTTTTAAACAGCGCTAAAAAAAATGGAGGTCAACACACACACACAGAATTCTCAGCTCAGGGAGATTATTGGGTTGAACTCATTGATCAGTTTGAGCGGTGACCTAAGTGGTGACCAAACCTTCTGTTTGCTTTAAGGGCAGAGGGGACTCGTCAGTTAGGCACAGGATGGGCGGGGCTCTGTAGTGATACACATGTTGTCACACCTCCCCTCCTTTAGGGGGAAGGGGCGGGGGAGTCACTTTATCTCACACTGTCTGTAACTGTCGGTCTCTGTGAGGGGATTCCTCCTAAATGTGTTTTGTGTATTTAAACCTTTAGATCACACTGGAGACCTGTCGCAGTGATCATGAACATTGTGTCCGTACAACAGTTGCAGCAGAGTTGTTGTTTTTTACAAATATCAAATCTGCCGCATTTTCTGCGGTGTTCCACAGGGGCCAGTCAGAGGCTTTCACTTGTTTTATATGAATGTAGCGGACAGATGGCAGATGGATGGATTTCATTGTATGCTGATGAGATACAACTGTAAACAAGGACAGCAAACTTTTGTTATTGATGTAAAAACAATGAACACACGTACATTTTCAAATCCGAGGAAACAGCTCCAGGTTCAGGTTTTAATGAGACGTTGACAAGCAGCCGACAAAGTCTCACGGACTTTAAGACAAACACAACACGACGACAGAATTGCTTTGAAAAGTAGACTTTATTTCTTAGAGGTAAAATTACACCTACAGAGAAGTTAGTCAATAAACATTTACATCACCATTCTAATAACGACACAGCTTTTCATAATGCTACATTATGTTGTTTACATTATGTTAGTGTTCCTCTATGACAACTACAAAGTGAAGCCGATAGATCCGGAGAAATATCTCTGTATGCAGATGATGGTGTCACCGTGTAGTTTCACTATTAGAGCAGTTCTTTTAGAATCTTAGTATAAAGGTTTTGTATGTGGCAGATGATTTCAACTAAAGTGAGAGTATATGAAAACAACTATTCAGTCTTCTTCATGTAAAGTCAGGTCTGGACGATGAGGCGGAGCTTCTCATCTCTCTCATCCCTCTCGTCGATCTCACACCTTCACTGGCGTCTGCAGAGAGAGATGAGCAGTTTAAAGTCGACGCTCCCCACATTCGCTGCATTTCGTCCACTTCAATCGTCATCAATTGACAATGAGGTTGTCATTTCAATTCCACTGTGATATGGTCGATTGATGGTCACCTGGCTTGGCTGAGCGGGCTGGTCCTGGAGAGGCTGCATCGGATCCTGGGATGGAAGAGGGCCGGCGTCAAATGATGGAATCTGAAATAAGAAGAATTGATGAGAGACAAAGTGGAGACGCACTCAACAAGAATAAACACATTGTTGTAAAGGAACATTGAGACAAAAGTTTTTCCGCTCACGTTCATGGGCTGGTGGGGAATGTTGGGTATGTTTTGCGGAGGGAAGTCAAAGGGCAGAGTCTGTGAGGAAGAACAAAGAAATGACATTTCGACATGTTAAAGAGAAACAAAAACGAGGCGGACACTGAAAGAGCGCACAAACGGAGATTTTTGTTTCTTTGTCTACCTGTGGGACGTTTGTCATCGGTGGCATGTTTGTGATTATCTGAAACAAACGTGTGAATTGAGTACTTTGAAATTACCTCATAATCCCACTGTGCAATATAAAACATGTCAAACGTTTACCCTTTGCTGAGAGAAGTCATAGGGGTAGTACTGGAAAAGACAACATCATGTTGTTGTTTATTGTACCGCATCTGCAAAGCTTGTTTATTTGTGTCTGTAAACCAAGTGAACAAATACAAACAACTTACAACTTCCACGCTTTGTCTGCCGGGTGGCTGAGGGATGGAGTACTTGATGAATCCATGAAAAGGCTGTCGTCAGACACGGTCACATTAAAAGAGCAAAAATATCTGATGTTAAATGTAAAGACAATAAAAGATGTGACTCTGGAAATCAACTGATGAATCATAGTGATTTCTCACATCATAGAGGTTGTTTGTTTACTTACCTGGCCTCCCCCTGCTCCACCTGTGCCCCCAGGGAAACTGTGGGGGTAAATCTAAGGAGGAATAAACATACGCTTAAGATACTGTGTTGCATTATCAATACAGCGTTCGATTTTACAGAGGAAGCTAAAGGCTGCCTATAGAATAGGGGAGGGAGGGTCGTACTAGTTCAACACTGTAGGCTCCGGCGAGTCCGCCTTGTGGGAGAGTCTGAGCAACAGCGAAGGGATTCTTCACCTGGTTAAAAATGTGACATCATCAAAGACGGTTCATTCCACAATACACCAAGGGGACACAACAGTAGTAGTAACAGTGTGTCCATTCACTCATCCACCCGTCCATGTCCTTTGGGGGGGGGGGCTCCCCACCCCCCCGCCCGGGGGGGGGGGGGGGGGGGGGGGGGGGGGGGATCATGGACGGGTCAGTCCCATCCGACAATGGGCAGGAGGCGGCGTCCACTCGACCGTCACAGGCCCCACACACACAGAGACTCAGACACTCAGTTCACTGCATCACCAGCTTTTTAAAGATGACACCTCCACACAGGAAACACCTTGACCAGACTTGGGGGATTCAATCGTCTGCTCTGTCGTATTCTTCACATGTATCATCGAGCTCCTCCTAAACGTGTGTGTGTGATTACCGGAGAGGGAGGAAACTGAGGCCTGGATCCCGTGTAGTGAGTCAGGTAATGAAAGGGAGACTGAAAACAGAAGGAAATAGAAAAAGGAATCACGGGTTGGAAGTGCAACGGCAATTGCAGCGTTTGCTCTTTTCCCTCCAACTCACCGGCGCGGCAGAGACGGCGCTCGCCAGGCAGAGGACGGCGGCCACGGCCAGGTTCATGTTCGCAGGGCGTCCGAGTCCTTCAGACACAAATCGTTACAAACCGCTGGAATCTCACAGAGAATCCACGCTGCCCGTGGAACAGTTCGACTCACCTTCTGTGACAGATGAATGGATGAACGGATGAGGTTGAGGATGGCGGTGGAAGTGATGCCCTGGTCGTACCCTCAGCAGAGTTGCTTTGGCTTTCTGTAAATCTCTCTATATATACGCTGCTGGCTCCCAGCAGGAGCCAATCACAGCGCGAGGGACGGTGATGGCGTTCAATGAGTGGGTGCAGGTGTCTAGTCTTCGGCTTTACCAAATGACCAGTGGTCAAATCCACTTTCTGTGTAATAGCAGCCTGCGCGTGATTACAGTGTCTGACGCAGAGCACGCCTTCGCTCTGTTTGCTCCTCGCTTCCACGCCACCGCCGTTTGCTCGGCGCGTTGCATCCAGCGCGTGCTTCGTATATCGCTTTAACGGAATGTCGTTGAGGTTCGTAGCCGGAGAATCCCTCGTGTCGACCGTTAAAGGGAAGATCATCGTTCGCGGATAAGATCTTTAGAAAATGATTCAAGTGGCGCGACAAGAGGAATAAAATCAAAGTATTCAGGCCTGATGAATTTAGCCCCTTGCCCTAACCCCTCACCTTAACCCCGACCCTTTACCCCAAGCTCAACCCCTGGACCGAATCCCTTGCTCTAACCTCAACACTAACCCTAACCTTAACCCGTTGCCATAACCCCTTACCTTAACCCTTTGCTCTTACTCTAAACTTCATTTCTAACCCTGACCCTGAACCCAATGTTTCAGCTTGTCTTGAACCGAGTAAAAACACCCTCACTCACATTTCAATGCGAAGGGCATTAAGTTTTATTCATCGCAAGATCACTTGCATTCTGCCCCTTTCATCACCATTGAAAACTTAGCACCATATTTCCATGACAATGGAATCAGGAATCATTTTTGGGAAACAGTTGTGTCTCGGTTGGGTCAGGCGAGGGTCCGAAAACATTGTTCACCTGCAGAGCAAAAAAAAAAAATCCAAACATGTACATTATCGCATGTATCTAAATACATAGCGGTGTGTGGAATTACGCTCCACGTGCCCTGCAAGTACGTGAGTGTGTGCTTTGTGCGTGCACAAACACACACATCCTGCTGACTCTGGCATTCTAGTCGTCGTCATCATCGTCATCATCTCCCGTGGGTACGGCAGCCTGAAATGACAGAGGTCCTCACATGAGCCAATCAGGAGTGAGGACAGTCGGCTGTTTCTCCGCATCTCAGCAGAAAAGCGCGCGTGATCTGTTGCTCTGACGCAACACTCGTGAATTTGCATGACCCCGCTGTCCTCCGCTCGACCGCAGTCCTCCGAGGTCGTTGCGCTTTCAGATCAATTGCACCGTTTAAATGATCTGCAGCCGACTGAGAGCAAAGCGTTACTGCTCCTAAAAAAAACGAAAAGAGCTGAAATGTTGAATGTGAATGTTCTCACGGGAGCTTGAACGGCAACGAGGGGTACAACAGGAGCAACAGGGGCAACTGGAACAGCAGGGACCATAGGGGCAGCGGCAATGGCTGGTTGCTTGTCAAATCCAAAGGCGAAGTACTAAAAGCCAGAGGAAAGCGAGAGAGAAAGAGAGAGAGAGAGTGAGAGAGTGTGTGAGAGAGAGAGAGAGAGAGAGAGAGAGAGAGAGAGAGAGAGAGAGAGAGAGAGAGAGAGAGAGAGAGAGGACGTCAATAGTTCAATGACACCTCGCTCGACCTCTGCCACAGTCACTTCAACTCACCACGTCCTTGGACTCTCTGCCATCCGGCTGCAGGACCTCCTGCTTGATGAAACCACGGACCTGTCATCGAAAACACATAAGATGAGATAAGATAAGATAAGATAAGATAAGATAAAGGGAAATTTGTATTGGTACAGCAGCACAGCGATATAGTGAAAGAGCACAAACACACAAGTAGGAAACAAATTCAGTAGTAAGTGACAATATGAAGAGTTGTTTTTTTAAATACAAACAAATATACAAAAATTATGTGAAATGTAGAAAAGAGATATAAAATGAATGAACGTGAATATTTAATATAACTATACACAGTACAGAAAGGAGGAAGTGGAATATATATTTATTCGATATGATATGAGCAGCAGCAGCACACACACACAAGCACACACACACACACACACACACACACACACACACACACAAAATCCAGTTTACTGGGTCAAACCAAGTAATTCTATATCACCGGACAAATGTTTTACTCACTGGTCCTGCAATAACATGTTCCTGATCATCAACAGGAAGCAGCTGCAAATAAAAAATATTACAAAATTAGAAAAAAATGGTTAATATCGTGTTTACAAACACACGTTTAATTAATAAAAACACTGCAAAACCATCCAACATGCAGGCACAATAAGATGCATTAAAGCTACATTTAAAAGCGTTTGCATGATTTATCTTCATTATCTAGCATTTCCTGTGAAATCCAAAACTCAGTGCCAGCTATTTTCAAATATGGCTGCATTATAGTGAAATGTTTAAATTCAACCATTTAAATTAACTCACAACATCCAGAGTGTCAGGTAGGGCTCCTACAGGAATCACTTGGGCTGCCTGTTTCAAAAAAAAAAAGAAAAAAGAATTAAAATCCCATAAGTGCGAAGGTCAAATGACACAACAGAGAAAGTCACTATCTTCAGATAAAAGCTGTTTGAACGCCACCATCAGTGGTGACCAGATAATAGCAGACGGGCACGGGGATGAGAGCATTTCTTTCAAAAAGTGTGGTTCCGTACCTCAGCCGGAGCGTGATGGACGTCAAACTCCATGTACCTCTCCGGCTGTGAGGAGATTTCACAGGAGACAACGAAAGGTGAGTTTGAAAATACCTTTTTGAAACTTTGAAATTGACTGTAGGCATGAGAGAAGGACACATCATGTAGTATATATATATTTTTTTTATTGTCTTTCTTACGGGTGCACACAGAGCCATCCCCATCATGCAGGCAATGAGGACGATGGACTTCATTTTGAGCTGTAAAAAAAACGAAAAAAGAGAAAGACATTTTTACATCTATACATCACAACGTTCACCTCAGCGCTTTATATATAACCCCTGAAATGTCATGAGATATTATTAGCCCAGGTTACCTCTCCTTGCTGACAACACAGCGGCACCGAAGGACTGTTGAGGAGGGGTGTGAGCACTGCAGACAGATCTTCTCCTATTTATTTGCGTACAGAACCCGGGGTGAGTGAACCTTTGACGGTTACTGGTGATCAGCCAAGAACAAATGTTTTTTTACGACTGGGAGATTGGCAGCGAATTTTCATATTCCGTTTTTTTTGGCACACACCCGAACCCTGTTTGTTGTCATCGAGATGGGTTTTATGCAACACCACCTCGCAACACCTCTTCACCTCAGCGAGGTGATAGACCAATGTCTGTGAACTCTTACTCAGGCAATGGAACTCAGCAACAAAGTCGATCACTTTGAAGCAGGGGAGGGGGTCAGGGTTAGGGTTAGTCTGGGCCACTGTTGAAGTGAACATATTGCATCAAATGTCAGTGAATTATGCTTGATTGATAAAACAGCCGTACATCACAACTTTTCATTATCGAGTCGTCATTCAGTCTGTCTCGTCAAAGATTTACAATTTTCACGAATGTACACATTTAAATCAAACATGCAAATATGAGCAATTGTTGCCTTTGTGTGTTCAGTCAGGAGGACAGGTCTGATATGGGCAGGTACAGGCAGGTGCGGATTTGACTTTGAAACGATGGGTCTTCAATGAAGCTCCACACAGTGGAAATCAATTCAAGCCTTGATTTACCCATTATCTTTTGATTTTTGTCCAACTTTTTTTGTGATAGTTGAAGGGTAAACTGTGAACGGCTCGAAGAAACCTGACTCAGACACTCATTTTCCCTCCGTCTGAGCCTGTGGAGACCCTGAAGTGCTGCTCTTCCCATTATCTGGAGAGAGAGTGTCTCAATTAGACGACCACTGTGTCTTCTCCCCTCACTGTTGTGTGGTGAACGGCTGGAGAAAAGGTAAGAGTCCGTACTATCTCCGCCATGCACTCATGCAGGACAATCCATTTCAGATTCGCACAGAGGACATTTATATTTGTGTTGTGATGAAAACTGCGCTACTGTTTTTATTGTGTCTCGTGGTGCGAGCACCATCAGCCGAATGAATAGCGCCTGAAAAATTGTAGACTGTACTAAAAGGTGGACGTAGAGTCCATGATGTTCCCCATAGAGTGCTTTTGAATTTACTCGCATGTTTGATGCCTAGCTCCTCCCACTTCCTGGTTCATCCAAAAATGGACGAAGAGACGGCGCACAGGGTGTGAGCCCAGGTGTCACTCAAGGCCACGCCCTTCATGACGCACAATGTCAAACCTTGATAGGATAACAATAAGGGAATTCGGAAAAAAAGAACTGACACAAGGAAAATGTGACTGGTTGAGACCAAAACCGGAGTTTGTACCTGTTTGTTTCATTCTCCTCTAAAGTTGACCTTTTTAACATGGGAGTCTTTGGGGATTGACTCACTTTTGGAGCCAGCCTCAAGTGGCCACCCTCTTCAAGTGAGAAGACCCACCCCTGAGCCCATTCCAGGGTTATTGAAAGAACAGTGTACAATCAGGTTGCTCCATTCTTTTCCATTCCGATCACAGATCTCATTCCTCTACAGGATCACACACACAGAGTGTTTTCAAATGAAGTCGAACCCACTCATTTATTTTTTGTTTATTTTTATTCAGATTTTTGTATGAAAAAGTGACGTCAAAGAACGAAAACGTTCGGTAAAATATGAAGGTTAAAGAGAAGAAACGTCATCGTTAGCAAGCATTAGTAATGTATTACATCTGATTATGGGATGTGTGATGTTTGGTCTCAGACTTCAGACGTCATTGCCTCTGGCGTCTCTCTCTGCACCCTCACACGGCCACAGTTAGTGATGGGCTCTAGTCCGCCTCTGTCCTGCCCCTGTGTCAGTGCTGTTCCGGCCTGTCCCTGCATGTCCATTACTCCGGCCTGTCCCTGCATGTCCACTGTTCCAACCTGCTCCTGTGTCATTGGTGCACCGGCGTGTCCTTGGGTCTGCCAAGCTCCAGAATTGCCCTGTGTTTCCAGGACTGTCATCTGTCCCTGAGTGTGCACTGTCCCCATCTGTCCCTGTGTGTGCATTGTCCCCATCTGTCCCTGTGTGTGCACTGTCCCCATCTGTCCCTGTGTGTGTACTGTCCCCATCTGTCCCTGTGTGTGCACTGTCCCCATCTGTCCCTGTGTGTGCACTGTCCCCATCTGTCCCTGTGTGTGCACTGTCCCCATCTGTCCCTGTGTGTGCACTGTCCCCATCTGTCCCTGTGTGTGCACTGTCCCCATCTGTCCCTGTGTGTGCACTGTCCCCATCTGTCCCTGTGTGTGCACTGTCCCCATCTGTCCCTGTGTGTGCACTGTCCCCATCTGTCCCTGTGTGTGCACTGTCCCCATCTGTCCCTGTGTGTGCACTGTCCCCATCTGTCCCTGTGTGTGCACTGTCCCCATCTGTCCCTGTGTGTGCACTGTCCCCATCTGTCCCTGTGTGTGCACTGTCCCCATCTGTCCCTGTGTGTGCACTGTCCCCATCTGTCCCTGTGTGTGCACTGTCCCCATCTGTCCCTGTGTGTGCACTGTCCCCATCTGTCCCTGTGTGTGCACTGTCCCCATCTGTCCCTGTGTGTGCACTGTCCCCATCTGTCCCTGTGTGTGCACTGTCCCCATCTGTCCCTGTGTGTGCACTGTCCCCATCTGTCCCTGTGTGTGCACTGTCCCCATCTGTCCCTGTGTGTGCACTGTCCCCATCTGTCCCTGTGTGTGCACTGTCCCCATCTGTCCCTGTGTGTGCACTGTCCCCATCTGTCCCTGTGTGTGCACTGTCCCCATCTGTCCCTGTGTGTGCACTGTCCCCATCTGTCCCTGTGTGTGCACTGTCCCCATCTGCTCCTCTCTCTCTCTCTCTCTCTCTCTCTCTCTCTCTCTCTCTCTCTCTCTCTCTCTCTCTCTCTCTCTCTCTATTCTCGTCTCCAGCTCACCTTCATCCCTTCCCTCTCTCCCGTCATCCATCCCCACTTGTTCCCCTCTCTTCCTGCCCTACCTCTTGGCGTCTGCTGATTCGGACAAATCACATGACCAAATCCGAGCGCTGCACTTTTCCTACAAACACACACGTCTGGTGGCAAGTCAGTTAGACTCTCTGTTTGCCTGATATGCAAATAAAGACGGGCAGATGCTTGTGGGCTCAGCCGGTGGCTGTGTGACAGTCTGGCTTCGAAGCGTCAGTCCGTTGTTTGAACAGAGGCTCTGCAGCGCAGGAACACAGAGGTTAAAGATCGAAACACATTTCAGTCACGGAGTCGCGAGCCGACGCCCCGTGTGTCCCGGGGGTGGCAGATAATTCAATGTTCAGTTTCGCTCATACCCACAACCTCAGGTTTATATATTCATTTTATTTATCTGTCGATTTCTCACACAAACCATAGAGTGCCACACTATTTACTTTCCTGTGGGGCAACCGACCCAGCCGCACCGCCCCCCCCCCCCCCCCCCCCCCCCCCCCACCGACCCAGCCGCACCGCCCCCCCCCACCCCACCCCCACCCCACCCTCCACATTCTACATGTATACAGTTCATGTACCAGACACTGTGTTATTTACTTTACCATACAGAGCAGCCTCCATTTGCAGGATCAAAATAAGGTCAATGACCTCACTGCACTAAACACCTCGCGTTGTTATGGTAACGCTCTGCATCCAGGCGATGGAGTGGACACAAAGCAGCGAATCAGAGGCGATGTGGACACAGAGGTCACCTCAAGGTTAGTGCAGGAGATTTAGTATTGAAAGGGATCACAAACACATCACCTGTCTAGTTGATGGATTCAATATTTTCAATGAGAGTTAATCAGCCGCAGGGTTCCTTCTTCACCTTTAGAGCCCCCCCCCCCCCCCCCCCCCCCCCCCCCCCCCCACCCCCACAGGAGCCCCCCCCCCCCCCCCCCCCGCCCCCCGATCCATCAAACATTCAGGAAGCCACGGAACAACTTGTAAAGCAAAACTGTGTCTTATGACGAAGTGATGCCAAGAGAGAGCAGTGCAACACTGGTGCGCATAATGAGGGATAAATCGAGGACTAAATAAGAAATGCACCGTCATAGTCGGCTTTTAATCAAACTTTAATAACAACATAAGTCAGTTCAGCTCTTTATCATTTATTCACTTTTAGAGGTCTCTCTCTCCCTCCCTCTCTCTCTCCCTCTCTCTCTCCCTCTCTCTCTTCTTTCTCCTGATCCCAGAAATGAAGGCGAGCCAAAGTGCAGTATACGCAGGTAATTACTTCTCTGACAGATGGAGAGAAAGTGAGGAGGGGGGTGGGGGGGCGGGCGGGGGGGGGGGGGTATAGAGAGGAGGCAGCGAGGGGTTAAGGCTGTAGGTGAGTGAGAAAGGGGGAGTGGGGCATCTGGGTGGAGGGGGAAGGAGTACGGGGGGCGGGGGGCGGGGGAAGAGAGGGAGAAATGGAAGATTTATTTTGGCTCTCAAACAGCCAATTCATAACCTGGTGCCACCTGTCCGAACTGTATTACTCTCTGCTGGTTTACAGCCTGGAGTGCAGGAGCTCCCACAATGCACTGCAGCAGCACAGCTGCTCAACACACCCACTGTGTCCAAATGAGACCGGCACTTGTATTATGTATCATTCACACAGGAGCAGCCGCGATACATTTCCTCCCATTCATTCTCTTACGTGCCGTGGATACTGCGTTCTGATTGGCTGTCTGGAGCAGTGGTCCGATCTGAGAAATGGTGGTCTGTCTATTCGCAATTCAGGGCATCATCGCCACCTACTGTCAAGGAGTGCGAATGGACGGCATTCCAATGCATAAAATAAAATCCCCTTCGACATCAAAGCATCAGATTTATTTTTCTGAACTCCCCCCCCCCCACCAAAGGCTCGCGACCCACTTTTGGGTCGCAACCCACCAGTTGAGAATCTCTGGTCCAGAGTAAAATCCAAAATGAAACGACTCAGCCAACAAATATCATTCATAGTCAATGTGTGGTGTAAATATACATCAGTTTGTTTCCCCATAGAGAGCGAGAGAGAGAAAGAGCGAGAAAGAGAGAGAGAGAGAGAGTTGGCAGAAATGTAAACCTCTGGAAACCTTTGGAGTTGTGTTTGGAGAAGTTTGAAAGTAGATGCCTGCATCTTACGAGCATGATATTTAAAGACACCACTGAATATGTATAGCCCCATACACACACACACACACACACACACACACACACACACACACACACACACACCCCTGTCTGCTTAATGCATATTTATGATCAGCGCATTTTGCTGTGATGACTGACTGTAGAGGAAGCGAGTGCAGCTTCTGTCAACCTGTGGCCCTTCATATAAATATTCATGACATTATCAAAAGACCAAGGAGACACATTATATTATTGTACAGTCTGACCCGGGTCACACACACATATATAGTAGATACGTGTTTGCGTAGCTCTGCTAACGAGCGTTGTTTGAATGCTCGTCCCGTAGTTGAGCGAAGTTGGGCGCTGGGCTGCGTGAAAACGTTAAATAATGCAGAGTCGTGTCACAACATGAAAAAGTAACCTTTAATCACAGAAGATACATTTTCCTACGGTCATTTACGCTTTGGCTTCGTTTACGCCACATGATCCCCCTCCGTTTGCAGGCAATTTTAATTCATGCCGCCGCCCATTTTTCTTCTCACATTACATTGTGGGAAAGTGGCGCACATCAAAGGCAGAGCTGTTTAGTATGCGCACTGTGGAGCGCGCAGTATCGACTGTGATCGAATACTGTTTTTCCTTCTCCAACCCCGGTGTCGAGAAGTGGTTAATGCATGAAACAGACAGAGATATAATTGCTTTTAATGTTACGCTGCATAGGATTTACTGACACCTAGTGGTGAAGGCGTATATTATAGCAGAGTACCCTTAATCTCCTCCTTCACTTCCAAGCATGTTGGAGAAGACACCGCCTTCAGTTATCGTAAGAACTTCAAATGAAAAAAAGGTGTTAGGTTTGTCCATTCTGGGCGCCTGTCAAAACACCTGACATTTTAGAAGCAGAGAATGAGTCGACCAATCAGAGCTCTCCTCCCAGGGATGTAGAGTCCCTGTTTAGCATCTTGACTGACAGGACTGTGCAAGATAAACAGATATGGCAGTTCAGCTGCCTCAGATTGTCCCATTGTCTTCCGCTAGTTTTGATGTTTTAGGCTTTTTATCATCATTATTATTATAAAATCCATCCAATCATCACTCTGTGGCATCAGGAGCGTGGTGACGCTGAGCAGCAGGAACAGTAGTGGTGAAAGGCAGGAGTTGCTGGAGAACAGGACCTAATCACAGAGACTCCTCTCTCTCCCTCTCTCTCTCTCTCTCTCTCTCTCTCTTCTCTGGTTGCTGCTCCACATTTCTCTTGTTCCCCACTAAAGGAAAACACTCTCACTGAAGCATTAGTCTTCTGAGGCCCAGTGAAACCAACATGGCACAGTGTTGCGAGGCTTTCTTTCATTTAAACCCTCCATCTTCTCCCTGCTTTCGCTTTTCATCCTCTTTCTCCTCAAGGGTTTCAAATCGGCAAATGGCGAATTCGTGAAAATGTCAGTATGTAATGGTTTCGTTTTTTTTTTTTTTAGAAGTGACAGAAATCGTACACACTGCGCCTTTAATGTAAATGTACCGACCGCTGACTGTTGACCAGCACCGAGGCCGTTCTCCTGCAGCACATGAAGGACAGCGAGGGTGTCGGCTCGCTGCAGTGAGACTGCACCACTGAGCGTTTCCCATGGACTGACGTCCTCGTGGGACACACATCAAACGCCCCTCACTCTTCTTCTTTTCCCCCCACTCAGCTGAAAGTGACCGCTGGGCATCTCTGACAGCCACCCCGTCTCATGCTCCTGTGTGTGCGTGTGTGTGTGTGTGTGTGTGTGTGGAGAGATCGATGTGTCTCCAGGGTAGGAGTGTGTGAGTAAACAGTGTGAGGAAGCCTCGACATGTGCACGCAGGTCGTCACTCACTACAGAGGAATCATCGACCCAGCAGACAGTCACTGGCTACTCAGCAGGCCGTGTTTCCCCCGAGACGACCAATCACGCTGCATCACACTGGTGCCATCCACACCCCTCACTGCGTGTGTGTGTGTGTGTGTGTGTGTGTGTGTGTGTGTGTGTGTGTGTGTGTGTCCACGTCATGGTCATGATCGGGCAGATGATTGATCAGACACATGAGCCTGATGTCTTGTTCTTTTTATTTTCCCATGTTTTGCAGGTCGGATTTCTTTCAGAAGAACATCATGTGGAGGTGATACACATTGATTACTCATCACAGCACATTTGGAAGTTTTTATTCATCTCGTTTTCAGCATAGAATCAAAAATATGAGAAACACACCTACTCTTTCATTGGTCATAGATTTGTAGCGAATTCAATCTGTTTATTTCTGCATTTTGTTTCTCGGTCGGAGATGAAATGAATTAAAGACACTTGGATCGTTATGAGTGACAGATTCTGTCATTTGTGGTGCCCCCTAGTGGTTGGGCCAAACTATATATCTTTTTGTTTGGCCTACTCCCAACCAAAGATGGCACGACTCCGTCCATTCCTGCTATACGTTGGCTGATGTCAACCATGTTTTTCCACGGCTTGATCCCAATTAAGGCCAACGTTTTTTCATGTGTTATCAAAGTTTGATCAATTCATTGCAAAAAAGATCCGAAATTCACCAAATCATTGCAAATGATGGTTGTGGTTGTGAATTCCCGCCCCCCATGCTGCTGACAGTGGTCACTCCATTCAGCTGCCTCCCCTCCCACCTGTGAGACAGCCGACATGCCCAGTGTGGTGATCAGCAATATGGGCATGCATTCATTTCACCGCTCGCTGAATTAGTGGCATTTTATTGAGCGGGCAGACACAGTGAGCGGCGCGCGCTGGCATTGTTACCGTATTGGCATCTTAAAAAAAGATGAATTGCGCCCCAGGCGGTTTTTGCAATTGGTAAACAATTATTATAATTCCGGAAGCTTCATGTTTTATTAATGAGCAGATTAAATGGCTGATGCAAGGCCTCCGCTTTCCCTCGGCTGCACGGGTGAGGCTGCATCAGAGCCCGGTGCAGGTTACAGTGGGTGAACCGCTCCGCCGCCAATTCATCTTCGGAGTACTTTAAATGTCAAGTGGCGCGGCGGAGTTCATACAGTAGCGCGCGCCGAGCAGGGGGAGGGTACGACACAGTCAAGTGCATGATCCCATAACCCCACAGAGGCCAGAGGAGATATGACGGGGGCAAAACGAGGAAGTCAAAGGACCTACTTTACATAAGTGTGATCTCAATTCACTCCCATTCCTTCGGAGCAGAGGTGTCAAAGTCATTTTTAATTTAGGGGCCACATAGGGCCCAGTGTCATCTCAAGCGGGCCACACTTGTACAGTCAGAACATAATGACCTCACTGTAAACCCACTGTTTATGACTGAGAGCCCAACACTTACCAAACATCCATCATCAATTCAATCGAGTCTGTTTTAGCACATTTTCTATATTGTAACTGATGCATATGCCCGTTAATGGGACAGCAATGCTATGGGTCATATCGGTGGGAGGGGCCAAGCCCTCCCGGTTGTTTACATAGGTGAGTTGATTACAACCAGACAGGTGACCGGTCCTTGCCGCACCGAAAACTAGATTTCTATTCTACTATTCATTTACACCCGAGTCCCTCCATGCAGCGGAGGTCAAAAGACACGTTTACTTAACACCGGTTACCCTGCGTAACCCAAACCAAAGGGCAGGCAAATGTGGATCTAATTTCCTTTCTCTCCGATGAGCACATCCATTTCCTGCACATTCTATTCAGAGTGTCACATCAGGGCCGGCGAGCGTCGGTGCCTATTGTTAATCAAAGCCGGTTCGCTCTGAAAGTGCAATAATGACAAGAAAATTGGCCTCATCTCCACCCTGAATCTGTGCCATCCGGAATCAAAACAGCGGCTTTATGGGGAGGGGGGGGGGCGTGAATGGGAGACGAATGGAAAGGGAGGAGAGAACAATTCAGGAAGCCAGTGAGCGAGCGAGAGAGAGAGGGAGAGAGAGAGAAAGAGAGGCACCTCTTGACTCTGGAGAGAATGCGGTGTCATTCGACTCGGCTGTGAGCGGGAATTGTGTGGTACCATTTCAAGAGGGGAGATGAGGAGGAGATGGGAAAGGAGGAGGCGAGAGTCAGTGAGAGGATACAAGAATGTGGGACGGTTGTTGTTAAGGACTCATGTACATTATCCTGCACTTGCCTCAGAGACAGAGAACCAAAAGGAAACACCGGGTTCAATCAACTGGATCAATCAATTAGATATTGTTCGAACAGGCGGCACCGTACAGGAAATGATCTTCATGTATATGACACTTTTCCCTCCCACACATTACTTATAGAGAGTCGGCACCGCTTTCAGGCCCATTATCACCTCACCACGCGGAAGTGATCGAACCACCGACCCTTCGGTCGGTGGACGTCCGCCTCGAACCCCCCGAAGTGCAGCTGCACATTGGCCTGCGCACGACCTCGGCCCTGAGTGATGTCATGGACCTGTCAAAATGATCCACCGCCGCACCTTCATAGCACAACAAGACATGCTCATTGCCGCTCTACATTAAAGGTGCATTCTGCCTTTTTTTTTTGACATTTGAATGCCGATGAGTGGAGACACCGTTACCGAAGCCAAATGTACACATGCACATGCTGGTGGTGTTTTGAACCACCTGGCATCGATACAGGACTGGAGCATCCTCCCGCGTGTACACAGCAGCTTGTGGGGTTGCCATGGCAACCCCTCTCGCTCTCATCAGCTGGTTGTGAATTTTCCGTGAAGGGATGCTCACTCATGCCCAAAGAGTCCAAGCGAGAAACAGAATGTTGGCCACACTTCCCTTCCCCGCCACAGGTGTCACTATACACAAACCAATTCAAATGGAAAAGTTCACATATACTAGCTTCCTTTGAAACGACTGAATCGATTCAGGTTGGCTCCACACTGAGAGAAGACAGAGCCCCTCTGGAACTGTCGTGAACATCTGGACAGGATGTCAATAATTTTACACTTCAGCATTAAGTGAAAACCCCCAAACCTCCCAGTCTCCCCTCATATCCCACTGCCGCTCACCGCTCTTATAATTAACTCAAACTGACTGCTGTGTTTAGAGTGCGCGGCTCAGCGGGTCACTGGCTCACATCGCTGTGTCGGCACTTTTACAGGGAGCACGGTGGGGAGTTCTGACAGCTGCTGCTGCTGCGGGAGAAAACATCTGGATTCACACTTGATGGCCATTAATCAAAATGTCTGGATTGGTCCCAATTCTGTAAACTGGCACAGAGCAGCATCTCTTTAATGTGGGCAAAGCAAAAGACTAAGTGGCAGCCAACAAGTTTATAATGCACAGGTCATTTGTCACAGCAGCAGGTTGTTATTGCAGGGATGAGCTGCACCGGCAACATGGGACGTTAGAATAGTGGTATTTCAAATGGGTGTTTTTCAAAGAATGCTGATGCATTTCAAAGGCAGCGCATGCAGCATTTCCTGTCTACGAAAGTCAATAACCTCTATAAAAGAGAAGGATTGTATTGGTGTTGAGTTCAATCATCAACTTACTTTCTCCAGAAATGCTGACTCAGTTTTAGATTATTTACACTATAGTGGGAGTTTAGTGAAAAAGGTGGAAAGGATCATTTGATAATATAACATGATAATATCGTAACTGTGTTGTTGCATTGCGCTGCTGAGTCCACACAGATCATTATATCACTGTGGTGTTCATTATTTTATTGATCATATATTTATCTTTTATTTTCATAAAGTTTTGTATTTTCATTTCAATAAATAATGGACCCTGCGTTATTTTTAAGTGATCAAATCATCATGTTTGTGTTGTGCAGCACAGCCACATTATACTGATCCTGTCCTGGACACAGTGGGTGGAACCTGCTCTTCCTCATCATCATCACCACTTTATCTAATATTCTTCCACAGTCTCCCCATCACATCCTCCCCCTCTCCTGGGTGTGAATGATGCTGTCCAGTTTCATCTTCCTCTTGTGTCCAGAGAGTAAACACACAGGGTCAATGATATTTAAATGGCCTCCGTGAGGGATCGTGTCGCAGTGATAATGAAAATATATAAACAAGTTTCTCCTCTTTGAAAACTGAGCCGAGGGACAATGGTAGAAATCTCGAGCCTGGCATCGGATGGATCATCATCATCATGGGTGGTAACCATTAGAAGAATGATTGCATGGTGGGGGGGTGGGGGGGGGGCTTTTAACACTGTTGACGTGAGAATGATGAAATAAATGGAGACTGGAATTGGTTAGTGATGTGAGGGTGGCATTGTGCAAAAACATGGCAACCAGCGCAAAAGGAAAACACTGCTTTCAAATGGAAACGTCGCCATATGGATGTCGTCAATGTCGGTGAATACGTGGCCTCCGCTGCTCCAAAAATAAATAAATAAATAAATAAATCAGCCAAAAGGGAAACAGACTGAATCGGACTGATCCTGAGCTGCATGTGAGAGGAGAACTCTGCTCCGTGCCCCTCTCCCTCTGCACCTCACGCACAAACACTCAGCAGGGACCCGACTCTGCCTCTTCCATCACTGCAAGAGTTCAAACAAACATGCTGCTCCCTCCGAAATAAGGTTGGGGGCTGATTACTGACCTGCTGTGTGTGTGTGTGTGTGTGTGTGTGTGCTCAGGTTTACATTAAGCAGACTGCTCACACTCGCTCTGACGGTATCCACATGTAAACACCGTGTACTCGATCCGATGACTTAAATGGCATATACTCAACAAAAAGGACTCGAGGGCTGGTTGTTACACTTGAGGGCCGTGGCTCAGGGGGTAGAGCGGATCGTCCGCTCGGATGAAGGTGAACGATCCAATACCCTGCTTTGATCGACCCTATAGGTCAAATACCATTGGAGACAAAAACACCTGTGCAGCCCTTTCTAGTCGTGGTGACCATTCAGCCATTCATCCATTCACACACATTCATAATGGAGCCTATTTATATGTGGTGGCGGCCATGTTGCACCACCATGTTTTTTTTACAGCAGCTCAGAATGAAAGCTAAAGTGAGGTGAGGGGTGTTCAGGTGCAACATGTAACATCACCACTAGATGTCACTGAACCCTACACACTGCAGGTGGAATAATGACCAGCTTCATCTCAGGATGGGATGTAAACACCCATTCACTTCGCTTGTCCTCACAATGACTTTGTGACCCCTCGATAATCTGCTGCCATGACTTGGCCACCTCTTATTTTCTTTAATTGCACATCCTCCTTTACTTTCGCTCCACGTGGCCCCCTCTGTCTGCTCCGTCCCTGGCTCCTCCCCCCCTCACCTCTGTCTCCCCTTGTCCTCTGCACCTCCTCATCTCCTCCTCCTCCTCCTTCTGTGGAATGAAAACTCATTTGTGAAGTGTCATCATCACAAAGAGGGCATTGAGGACTCCCTCAAAGTTTCCAAATGGGACAGTTGGTGGATATGGAGGCAGAGACAGTTTTAAACGGCATAGAATTCACGAGCAAATAATGCAACAATCATTCGCAGCGCCCAACACATTTGAAAAGAAAAGAAAATACGAACAAATACCAGATCTTGCCAGAGGACTTCCAAGAAAGGGCTCTGGACACCGACACTGTGATTAAATGTCACGTGTGACGTGTCTGCAGTTTAACCTTCAACATCTTCACTCGCATGAGACAATATTCTGTGCGATGGCGGTTCAACACCTCGGTCCCACAGGCCCAAAACAAACGCACTCTCTGCACTTGTGGAGACAGAAACGGCGAAGCGCGGCGAGCAGGCCGAGGAGCTCGTCACGGAGATGAACTTTGGTAATCAGACTGTTTACTCGTCTCTGGAAACATGATGGGAAACAGCGCAGAGGTCAGTGGTGGTGTCCCCACCGTGGAGACGTGGTCCCGGCTCCTCCGTCCTCTTGTTCAGATTGATTATCACATCAAGGTTGAGCTCCTGAGTCTCTGTGTCTTTGACCATCCCCATGTGGTGAAGTGTAACATCTTCAATGGACCTCTGCAGGATTACATCATCAATAAGACATTAGCATCCCCCATGTTTCATCTCGCGCTCCCTCTCTCGCGCGCGCGCACACTTTGATGGCAGCGGCCAAGACGCCTTGAGGGACCCGATCGGTAAATGAGTGGAAATCAACATTATTCACTCCGTTACCTATTCACCCCGTAAACACGAGGAGAGGAACGAGCCGAGCCTCGGTGCTGAAGGACGGATGGAAGCCGGAACAACGCGTGGGTGCTGATCTTTTTTTGCTCATTGAGGAAATTGGAGGGATTTGAACCATTTATCGAAAAAGGCCTGCGCCTCTCGGTTTTCAACAAGCCAAGAAAACGTTATATGTAAAATGTCTATTGCGTACAATTGAGCATTTTAGTAGACAGGAAGTAACTGCAGGGATCACGTTTTTTGTTTACATCACATCACCACCTGTGTCAGCTCCCATCATCAAAAGGTTTTCTGAGATATGTGGATTTATTCATTTATCTATTGCCAAAATGCAGCTGTGGTGATGTCATGATGATGTCATGCTGAGCTCAACCGTTCACAACAACCTACAAATAAGAGTCAGAGCTCATCTGCGTGTGAACTATCTTAGAGAGGTTAGTGTTTTAGGAAAAAAGGTTTTACTTGATCTATATGTGAAATACAGAAACGATCCCTTCAGAGTGAAAAATCGGGCTCTTGAATAGAAAACTGGAAAGAGTCGAGCCCGTTTGATTATGACGACCTCGTTGCATTTCCTGTCGTTCGGCCTCGAGAACAAGTCTCACGTTTAGGCCCCGTATCGACAAACCTATAGAAAGTGTAATAGGCACTTCGTCTCCCCACAGTCACTCGCTGGGCTTCAGACCCTCGGTCTTGAAGATGGAAGCACGGCATTGGTCGGATGCATTGGTCTGAATATCCAATTTCTACCGAGTCACATTTAGATTCCGGGGCCCTGCCTGGGCACGGGGAGGAACCAGTGTGAATCCACTGTGAAGATTAGAAGCCGCCTCCCATCAGTTAGAGCCTATTTGGAGCTGAAGCACACAACCAATGACAGGTCAATTCATCTACTAAGGAACTACTATCCCCCCCCCCCCACACCACCACCACCACCACACTTTCATCCTCAGCACCACCGCCTCCAGCACTGACCTTTTCACACTTCTTCGCCAAAGCTGAAGATTGCGTGAGAGTAAAGAGGGTGAGTGCTGAGCAAGTGAAAGAAGGGGGGAAATAATTCTTAAATTAAAAGGGAAAGTTGAAAAAAAGACAGATGTGCAGTGTTTGTTTTCACATTTAGTGGACGACTCATATGAAATATGGCCCAGCAATTTGCCTCGGCAGAAGATGGAGAAGAGGAAATTGGTCTTTCCATCAATGTCGATCAGAGCCGAGGGAACCTGTTCCCATCACTCAGAAAACCTCCGAACGTTTAGCTACGAGTGGGTTCCAGGCAACGTGGATATTCAAAAGGGAAACAAAAAGAAATGCCATAGATCAGGCCTGGCCAACCCGCGGCTCTTGAGCCGCATGCCGCTCTTTGTCTGGTTTCATGCGGCTCTTACGGGTCTCTTACAGCTCTAAAGGGTTCAGGCCTCTGAGGGTTCTCGTTTCCTGCTCTAGGTCCCTCCTCCCCGCTCCAGGCTCCCGCCTCCGTTCCGGTTCATACCTTATCCACCATCCGAAGTTAAGCGTTTAGCTCCCTCGCACTCACACCATCCAT
>JAFBJT010002375.1:128471-143900 GCA_016785325.1 Chascanopsetta lugubris | reverse complement strand
TGTTTTGATCAAAGGTGCAGTGTGTAAGATTTTTTTTGTCACTTCTTTGTTCACTTTCTTTTTCCCACCACCCTTAAATAAGCCCATTAAGGGTACAGTGACAAAAATGACCAAAATCTTACACGCTACACTGTTAAACACACAGGTTATGAAGGTCATAATTAACAATTCAAAATACCCCCCACACCCAAGAATGCATATTATTGTACCTGTCCAGCACGTACCTGCATCTGTGTTACGTAGACTGGCTTGTTGAGGAGGATCCATGTGGATGTCTCGTAGCAGGGAGGGATGGTGATGGAGCCCTGGTAAGTGATGTAATGGGTGGTGTCAGGGTAAAGGTCGGCGATGTTCAGGCCCATCAATAAGAAGGCGTCATCTGCAGAGACGAGAGAGAGAGAGAGAGAGAGAGAGAGAGAGAGAGAGAGAGAGAGAGAGAGAGAGAGAGAGAGAGAGAGAGAGAGAGAGAGAGAGAGAGAGAGATCAGATGTGAAAGTCTTTTGTTCAGAGACGTTAAGAAGAATGCTTTCAAGAAGGAGGTTATTGTTTCTTTTGTGTGTGTGTGCTACAAGAGAAAGAAGAGGTGATTGTGTTGAAATGTTTTTTTGGATTGTAGTAACAGCTGTTGTGTAGCTGTAAGTCTAAGGGTTGGGCAATTATTGCTTACGTGGGGCCACATAAGAAACATAAATCGTTACCAGGGGCCAAACAAACTTTGCAATATCAAGACCTGTTATCATTTGATGAAATTATTGACATATTATGGGCTCTTCATTTAATTATGAATGATCTATATCATCATGTTTCAGTAACAATTACTCCAAACATCATCTTATCAAGAAGCTCAAATGGATGTGAAAACAACATAACTTTATAATCAGTAAATATCTAAAAATGGGAAAATAATTTAACATTCTGCACAAACAATGACAATGTTAATGTGTAATGTGTAATAAATGAGAGAGTTCTGTTTTGAGGACAATACCAGTCTATTTGAATAACTACAAACATTTCCCCTTATGATCAGAAATACAGAAAAACGCTAATTTCAAAAGCAAATTGGACTGGAAATGAATGGGGGTGTTTTTCTTTTATTTTGAAGTCTTTTGTGCTACTTTCATAGATAGTTCACCGAGTAAGTTGTCTAACTGAGTGGGTGAGCAAGCAAGAGAGCGTTACAGATCACGTAGGACCCAAGAGCAGCCACGAAGAGGCAAGAGACAGACTCAGAGTTCGTAAGCTTTTACTGAAGACCGGTAGCAAACAAAAGGGAGCAGGTGAAAATGGTGGTCAATAAAGAGGATACAGATCAGGTTACCAGGCGCGGAGACAGGAGACGGGTCAGGAACAAAACAGGTCAAGCACGAGGAACCAATCAGGGGGACGCTGGTAGTTATGGCAAAGCACGAACTGGCAACAGGTCAGTCAGAGAGCAGGGTATCGGAAGCAGAGAGGATGATTACTGACTGAGATGCAGCTGAGACCAATGAGGGAGCGTGGTGAACAGTGAGTGAGAGGAGCAGAAGGGGAGGGGTGAGCAGAGTGCAGAGAGTGTAACAGAGTAATTGGTTTGCAGTACAGCAGTGAGCTAATAGTGTCATGTATGTGCAAATGAGATGATGGCCATGTTATGAAAATGTCTGGGGAGAGGTGGACACATTAGAATGTATCTCCAGCAGATCTCCTTGTAATCTGATCCCACTTCCACACTGGGTATGCAGATAAACAAATACATTGATGGCTTCAAAGCCAAAATATGTGTCTGTGTGTGTGCATATGTGCATACGTCCATGCATCTAAGTGTGTATCTGTAAAATGGAGAAGGGAAAGGAAAGAGAGCGAGAGAGATCAGGGAGATCAGTCAGTTCTTACTTCCAAGGCCCTAAATTATCAAGCCCCGTCCTACATTAGAGAACTTATCACTCCCTACCATCCAAATAGATCACTCCACTCTCTAAATTCAGGTCTACTGGTTGTTCCCAGAATTAATAAAAGTAAAACAGGTGGTAGAACCTTTAGCTACCAAGCTCCTCTCCTGTGGAACCAGCTCCCACTCTCAGTTCAGGAGTCTGATTCTGTCTCAACCTTTAAGGTGAGACTCAAAACGTACATTTATGACAGAGCTTATAGTCAGAACTAGATCAGGCGAGACCTGAGTTGAATAGTCCATAATAAGCTGCTATAGGATCAGACTGCTGGGGGGAATTTCCCATCATGCACTTAGAATGAGCACCCTTGCCCTCAAATTCTCAGCACTGCCACAAACCCTAGGTCCCATCTACTACATTTAACTCTAAATTATGTTTATTGTTGAAAATCAATTAGTGATGTAAAAAGATACAGCATATTAAATGCTTATTAATTAAATGGCTTCATTTAAATCTTCATTTAACTGCTACAAAAATGTATAACAAAATAATTACATATTACAAAATCTAAAAACAAACACCCATCTAAACAGACAACAAGGTCAAATCTATCCATGTACATTTAGATTTTCAGCTAAACAACTCAACATCAACTAAACACCACACAACAAGACAAATGAAAAAGTGCAAATCAAAAAGGAAAAGCAACATCCAGGTAACAATAATACAAAAACAATGACACATCTAAACAAACAAGGTCCAATCTATCCATGTGAATTTCGAACTATTTTTAGCCAAACAACACAACATCAACTGAACACCACACAACAAAACAAATTAAAAAGTGCAAAACAGAAAGAAAAAGCAGCATCCGGACATTCAAAAAGACCAAGTGTCTCAGCTTTGAGAGGTTGAGTCTGTTTCTCCTTTCACTGATGATCTGTCCTGTTTTCGAGAAGATCCTCTTAGAGGGGACAGACGTTGCAACGATACACAGTCTACGTGCCATCACATTTGTAAGACGTGGGTAGACTGAACACTTGGACTCTCCACAGCTCAGTGGGTCAGCATTTGTTTTGGAAAAGGGGCTCCCTTAGATATGACCTCACTTCCAGCATTGCGTCTGCTGATGGATTCCTTCTTGTGGTGTCACCAGTTGCACGTTCTTCAAAGAACCTCCGAACAGCAGGTGCTGGCTCCTCTTGTTCATGATCTGCTGCCTCTTCTCTCTCTTGGCCCTCGGGTAGTGGAGTTGACTGACTAGATATTGCTGCTGCTGCTGCTGTTATTCTCTGAAGAGCTTCATCAACCACTCTATTGTCATTGAACCTGAACACCGCAGATGTCCTCCAGGTCCACCTCCCCCTCACGGGCAGCTGCCTCCCTGAAGACCTGCCAGTCTGTGCACTCAAAACAGACCTGTAATGGAGGGACAGCATCACTGGGCCACACGGTGACGGTCCTCTGTGTTGGTGTGCTGCGTTTGAGCGGAGGACGATAGGCAGGGACGAGCATGATGGAGATGCGGTCGAAGTAGCCGAGGTGGGGGTGAGGGACAGCTCTGTATGCGTCTCATTTGTTTGTGTGAACACGGTCCAGCGTGTTACTTCCCCATGTTGGTCTGGTGACATGCTGGTCAAACTTAGGCAGTGAGTGTCTGTCAGGTTTACGTGGTTAAAAAAAATCCCCCGCAACCACCTAAAAAGCCTCCGTGTGCTTGCTCTGGAGTGTTATGGTGAAGCTCTTTTAGCGCTTTATTAGCATTAGCGCCGGGCGGGATGTACACAGCCATAACAAACACCGCCGTGAACTCCCGAGGAAGGTAACGTGGCTGGCATTTCACGGTCATATGTTCTATCGCCTCGGAGCGGTGGCTGTTGATGTCAACAGCTGATGATTATGGTCCGAACGGAAGAGAAGCCGGTTGTCGATCTGGACAGCTGAGCATGTTGTCTTTTAACCAGGTTTCCGTCAGGCAAAGCACTGCACAGTTCCTCATCTCACGGTAAACCTCCAGCCTCAGATGTAGTAGTTCCATCTTGCCGTCCAGGGTGCTGACAATGGACAGGAACAGGGACAGAATCGATGGTCTCCCGGCATTAGCCTTTAGCCTGGCTGGCGGGCCGCCCCGTTTGCCCCTCTTCTGCTTCCACGCACATCGCTTCCTCTCGCCTGCTGTCCGGCATCCTCTGCTACGCCCGTCCAATGTCCTCAGGAGCTGCAGTCTGCCCAGCGAGGCTCTGAGTCCAACCGCCGCTGTTGTTCTTATTGATTTCCCTGTGGCCGAACCATGTCTTATTTCAATAAGTTTGGTTCGTCTATCCCTTGCATGGATAAAGTTGACCTTTGGGCCAACACAAAAAGTACTAAAAGGGGGCCATGGCAGCATTCTATTCTATGAAGTTTGATTATACACTGATTCTAACATATTATATTGGTGCTGATAGGGGCTTATATTGAAAATACTTGTGGGTCGCGACTCAAAAGTGGGTCACAAACCCATTTTCAGTGGGTCACAGGCCTCGAATTAAGAAAAAGAAATTGAAGATTCTTTGGTAGAGGATTTTTCTTTTTACAGTTAAGGGTTGCTGGAGTGTCATTTATCACACTCCTTAACACTAGGTGGCGATGATGCCTTTTAATGCTAGTAGTCACCCACCATTAAATCTGCAACGTTTGTTTTCAGATACTAATTCACCATGACAAAGTACGACACCGACGACTAATATGAATTTTCACATGGCTTCTCCTTTGGCTATTTTTTCCCCAGCTTACAAAACAGTGCAGCTCGTATACTCGACTCCGTGGGGCTACATTGAGCAGACATTTCTGGGTGACTTGAAGGAAAACTATTGCATTGGTGCAGGTGTCAGTAGAGAAATCTTCACAGTGCAATTTCCACTTACAAGTTTAGAAGTAATTGCTTGCGAACAGTGTCAGTGTTTTCTGAATTGAAAGGGGCAGTGTGCAGTCATTTTTGTCACTTTAAAAGTATTACAAAACAATTATCTTGATGAATTCATAATCACCTAAATGTATGATTTAAAAAACAAATGACCATTCCCCTTAAATGAGCCCATTAACGTAAATTTATATATGAGGAGGGGGTCCTCTTTATGGGGGCCACCATGTTTTTACAGTAGTAAAACTAAAATGGACGTACTAGACATGTTTTGAGTTTGAAAGACAACGGAAGTCTACCATAGATTCTCCCGCATGATCAGAAGGTTGAGGTGATGGATACAACATGCAACTTCACCTCTGGATATCACCAAACCTTTCACTCTGCAACTTTAAATACATTTGAGAAAATCTTCCTTGATTCGGTCACAGCTCGTTACTAAGCGGTGATGGTGGGTCCTGAACCCGGACCAGTTCAGAACCATTGCTCTAAAACATTCAGTTAATGTGTGTGTGTGTGTGTGTGTGTGTGTGTGTGTGTGTGTGTGTGTGTGTGTGTGTGTGTGTGTGTGTGTGTGTGTGTGTGTGTGTGTGTGTGTGCGTGCGCGCATTACGCTTGTAGTTGATTCTGGTGATGGTGTCTCTGTTCAGCAAGTGGTTGAGGAAGGTGTTGGAGTTTTCAGAGAGCTGTGATATGACAGAGAGAGAGAGGGATTAAAACATTTTCACAAGCCATTGCTCAACACACACACACACAGTTACTTTCTATCGGGGTTTTTTTTGTGCCGACCTTAATGAATATGGAGACCACAGCAATGCCATGAGGGCTCTTCACCGCCTCAGTGTAGTTGGCGTACAGGTCGTGGTTATAATGAATCAGCTGCACCTGGAAACGGAGAGAATGACACAGACCACAAGTCAACTCTTTGTACTATAATGTACAATGTGCAACTGCTCTCTTGTTTAAAGGTGCAGTGGGTAACATTTGGTGATATCTACAGTTGAAGCTGCATGTTGTACCCATCACCTCACCCTGCTGACCATGCAGGAGAACCTATGGTAGACTTCAGTTGTCATTAACCCAGTTTACAAAGTACTGAAAACCACGGCCCCAGCGGCGAGAGTCCAAAATCGTACAGTATAGTCTTATAGTATAGACTGTCTTGCCGTCAAGGACGCGGGGTGGCGGGGGCGGCTCGGAAGCCGGGACAAAGGCAGAAGTTCTGGCAGGCTTGATGCGGGACACATGAAACGTGGGGTGAACGCGCATGCAAGCAGGGAGGCGCAGTCGAACAAAGACAGGACTGAAAACTGAAAACACGATGGAGGGAAACAGTGTTGTCTATGGGTTCGCTCCGCGAGTTGGAAGGCGGTGGAGAAAGCTTGAGGATGGTAGAAAAATAGAGTCCAAGGTGGAAGTTTTGCTCCCTTTTGTCGGCCAACTCCTGAGGAAACTCCCTTTCGACAGTAACCAGGGAATAAGCAATGGCGTGTCGGCACGGCAGTCTTTTATAGCTTTGAGTGACGTCGTCGGGGAACCCCTGCTGGGTGGGTCCGGTTTAAGCCATTGCCGCATCCTTTTTGCCAATGAACAGAAAAATGGCCCTGGCAGGAGAAGACGAAGGAGGAATAATCCCAGCATCGAGCGATTCCTTACTGTAGGAGTTCACAGCCTCGGTCTCTGGCTCGGACAGAGAATACAAACGGCGTTGGGGAGGCTTGGCCCCGGGCATAAGGTTAATTGCGCAATCATAAGGCCGGTGAGGGGGCAAACTGATCACACGCGAATGACTGAATACCTTCCGGAGGTCATGTTAGCAGGAGGGACTGGCGGACAAAACAGACGTGGACCTGAAGACAGAAGAAACAGAAATAGAAGCAAAACACCTGTGACTGCAGCCCTCTCCCCACTCAGAAATAGTAAGAGAGGACCCCTTCACCCTAGGATTGTGCTGCTGGTGCCATGGGAGTCCGAGGATGACTGGACGGAGTGTGGAGGTGAGGACGTGTAGCTGAATCCACTCCAATTGACCATCTTGGAAAGATTGCCGGACAGGTGCAGTGTGGTGAGTAATCCTACAGAGAAGATGAATACCCAAGGCGTGAGCCTCCATCGGTGCAGAAAGAGGGAGAAGGTCGATCCCCAGCTGACTCACCACCTGGTTGGAGATGAAATTATCTTCAGCCCCGGGGTCGATGAGGGCGGGAAGAGTTTGAGTCAGGCTCACCAATGCCCTCCTTAATGGTGAGCTGCGGCTTTTAACGAGCAGGAGAGTCTCAGGTGGCCCTGACCGCCGCAGTATAAACACAGTCTTCGGGTGAATCATCTCGTTCTCTCTCAGCTGGATCCAGACGAGTGTGACCCAACTGCATGGGGTCGTCGGCCGAAGAGGTGGCAACGGACAGTGGAGAGGATGGGCGAACTGTAGGGCCGGAACGCAGCGGCGGTCCCCTGTCAGAGCGCTGAACCAGGACTGATGATGACGGCCTCTCCTGAGGAAGAACCTCCTGCTCCCAGAGACGACTCTCAATCCGGGTGACAGCGGAGATGAGGGAGTCAAGGTCATTTGGGAAGATCGATTCCTTCCTGTTCTCCGATGCGGGGAGCGTGGGCTGGAGGAAGGTGTCAGCCAGCGCCATCTCTTTCCACCCGCTGTCAGCCGCCAATGTACGAACTCGCACAGCAAAGTCACTCACCTGACGCGTTCCCTGCTGCAGGCTGACCAATGCCCGGGCTGCTTCTTGGCCCGGAGCAACTTGGTCAAACATCTTCTGGAAAGAGTCCATGAAGGCTTCAACCGATCTGCAGATGGGCGACGGATCGGTACGGACAGGAATCAAGGATGAGTAAGTAGTCGAAACGAGCAAGACTTGGAACTCACGATACGAGATATGAGTGAAACGCAAGTTACGAGACACAAGACGTCATGACAAGGAACAGGAGGAAACAAGGGGGTTACGTACCCAAGACAATGAGTGGGGATGGGAGCCAGGTGTGGACGCACACACAGGTGACAGGGATGAGGGATAATGAGGAGAGGAGACGAGAGGAAGTAGATGTGACACACACACGCACACGAGGAGCAGGGCCTCACGATAACAGACAGGAGGTGGAAACATGAGGACATGAAAATAGCAAGACATGACAGCATCAGCATGACGCTTGCTCTAAAGGGACCGGTTTTAATTGTGGGACTTAATGTTAAATGAGATTACAACTTAACATATTGTAAAATAACTTTCCTCATACATGATTATCCTTTATTCAAGTTGCCAATATTGTATATGCATTTACATATATGTGAAAACTAAAACAAACTGAATGTTGTTTTTTGTTGCACATACAACGTGACACGTTTAATTAACTAGAGTTCATGGGCAATGTATGCGATACACATTTATTCTTATACAACCTTTGGCCCACGGGCCATAGTTTGACACAAGTGTTTTAAACTGTGAGTAAGGACTGCTGAAATCCTATAATTCTGCACCATAATAAACCACAAGTCTCAATGTCAGTTCAATGCATAATTAAGCAAGGTAATATCAGTTTTTATATCAAGCGGATAGGATACAGTACATTTCAACGACCCACAAGCCAGAGTTAAACCCACCCTTTATGGGAGGTAACTACGGGGATGGACCCATGAATTGTGCACTCTTAATGGTAGGTCTGATCTTAATCTTTCAAATGGCTTTAATAGCTTTTACAGCCCTTTCACTGTCTACGGCTGCAGTGAGGAGCTGCCTGGTTAGAGAATACAGCGTCGTACTGTCAGGGCTGCGGCAGAGAAGCCAAACGCAAGACCAAAAGTTCAGAGCTAACCGTTTATTGCCGCAGCTGAGAAGCAGGCAATACGTAGAGCTGAGGAAAATGGTCCACCATCACTAACCCTTCAATAAACACAGTCAGGGTATTACGTTATTTTGCAGTGTAAATGCCTCTGTGTCTTAAGACCCTGCCATTAGATCCATGGTTTTCATGTTATCAATATTTTATTAGATTTCATCAAATACCTGTGACCTGGCAGATTTTGTCGTTAAATGTCTCAGATTCTGTCAGTCATAATCGAGGGGCAATCCCTGGTGCATATGGAGGAAGCACAACAGGAAGTGAAGAAAACTTGCCTTTCATAGGGTAGCCACTGGGGGGCAAATTCCAATAGACTCGCATGTTAAAATGTTGAACTTCAGACGTGAATGAAACATGTTTAAAGCCTGGTACAAACTTCGGTTTTGGTCTTAATTGGTCAGATCTTTATTTCGCTTATTTTTATCTTATTGAAGTTTTAAATTGCACATAATTAAGGGTTCAGCCATGTCCTCTTCAACCACTTCTCTAGTAATCCGGGTCATTTCTATTAGTACACATAGGGCCATTGGGGGTGTCAGTGATGAGTCTGAGTGGGATTCAAATCAGAGACCTTTGCTTCCAAAGGCAACCTGCAACTTTTAAATTTAGAATTAATGTATGTTCCCTGTCCTAAAATAGTAACTTTCCAATCCTTTCAGTTGTTTCTTTTAACATATTGTATGCCCTAGTTTTGTAGTATTAGATAATGTGTCAATAGAATGTTTGTATTCGAATGTTACGGCAGCTCACAATAAGATATTAAAGTGCACATGGCAAAAGGCAGAAGAAATGTTCAAAGAAAAACAATATTCAAATAGATGAACAGAAATGTAGTAACCCTGCCCTACAGGAAATCTATAAGGAGAAATCTGGGATAGTGACTGATCCAATCCAAGCCAAGTGATGCTGTAAACAAAGCCTATATATGTAAAACCTCAGAGGACATGGACCAAAATGATTATTTTAATACACTAATTAATGCTGCAAAATCAGATCAGATATCCCTGTCCCAGATCTGTCATCAATAGTGATGCATGAGGGTTAATATAACCAACACCGTTTTTTAACACTTTGCAAAAGCATTGCACAGGCCCAGAATGGACCCTCTGGCAGACCGGTTCCGGCCCGCGGGCCATATATTTGACAGCCCTGATGTAGATATTAATCAGCATGACACTGTCCCAGGCATATGTAGCTCATGTCTTTGTGTGTCTCACCTCTCCAGGGAAGGCCTGCCCATTGAGGAGGTGTTCTGAACCATGGGTGTCCTCGCTCCCAAAGTGGAGGCGGAGCTCCTCCAGCCGGTAGCTGTAACCCAGCGGGCCCCCAGAGATGTTTACCAGGTGGGACTTGTCGGGCCGCAGGGACACATGCTTTCCCGTGTTGTACATGGTGCCTCCAATCTGCAGAGAAATAAAGGAATTAAAAGCTTTTTTTGTGTGTAATATTTTGGTCATTTTTTTTCACCTCTAAAAATACTACAAAACAATACATACTGACATTTGCATGAATTTATAATCATTTGAATGTTTATGTTTATTTTTTTCCCCATTACCTTAAAATGAGCGTATTAATGTGTATTTACATGAGGAGCAGGTCCTCTCTGTGGGGGCTGCCATGTTTTTACAGTAGTAAAAGAGGACGTTCTAAGCATCTTTTGAGTTTTAATGACAACCGAAAACTCCTGCATGCAACTTCACCTCTAGATATCAGCAAATGTTACACACTGCACCTTTAAAGAGAGAGATCTGATCACATGGATAATTTCAGTGAGTGATGAACTCTTCATCCCTTGAAAAGGTTGAAGACAGTTGAAACATTACACTAATAATCTTAAGTAAATCCCATGGTGTTTGATGCAATCATAATACACCACTAATGTTAATTTGCTTAAGTCAGAGTTAAAGGTGCAGTGTGTAGATTTGATGACACCTAGCAGTCGGAGTTACGTGTTAATGACTTCAGATGTCATTAAAACTCAAGAAATGTTTAGTACGTCCACTTTTGCTACTGTAAAAACATGGCGACACCCGTAAAGAAGCTCCGATCCTTATGTAAGTATACATTAATGGGCTCATTTAAGGGTAATGACAAAAATATATATATGTATATAAATTCATGAAATTGTCAGTCTGTAATTGTTTTGTAATATTTTTAGAAGTGAGTATGTCATTGATGTTATTAATTGAATAAACAGTGTTGAGTCATTTTTGTCACTTCTAAAAAATATTACAAAACAATTGCTTACTGACATTTTCATATTTAGAATCACCTACATATCTAATTTTCTTCAATAACCCTAAAATTAGCGCAGTAATGTGTATTTACATGAGGAAGGGGTCCTCTCTATGGAGGCCACCATGTTTTTAGAGTTGCCCAGAGTGGACGTACTTAAACATCTTTTGAGTTTTAATGACAACTGAAGTCTACCATAGGTTCTCCTGCATGTTCAGAAGGTTGAGGGTGATGGATACAATATGCAACTTCACCTCCAGAGGTTACCAAATCTTACACCCTGCACATTTAAGCTCCTTTGTTGGCTTCATACAAACAAAGTTTGCTCTGCAACAACCTCCTCAAAACTCAGCATAGATGAATGCAGCATACAGATGGGCTCCATGCATGACAAAGAACTGATGTGACAGGATGAATTCCCTGATCATTAGCAGATTAAAGTCACTTTCTTGCAATTCATTATAATCTGGCTAAAAGTCTAAGATAATGAGGATAGCATGCTGAGATGGTTAGGGATAGCATGCTGAGTGGCTCAAATCATGGTGATGACACAATCAAGTAAACATGCTGATGCATGGAGGGAAATAGAAGCATTTTCATTCTTCTATCCAAGAGTGGATGCATTGTCTGAGGTGGGACCTCAGCCAGTCCAACAAAAGGTGATCACTGGCACATGAAGCATGAAAATGCATTTGTTGGGCAGCCCATTGACCCCACAGATTTGATATCCAGTCTTCATAACGTAGAGCAGGGTGTCAAACTCCTGGCCCGGGGGCCAAATGTGGCCCGCAAGATCATTTCATTTGGCCAGCGAGAGCTTAAAGGCATATGATTGTCTAAAAATAGAAGTCTAAAGTATACATTGCCCAAGAACTCTAGTTTGCAACACATGCCACCTTTTACGTGAAGCAATATATTCAGTGCGTTAACATTTTCGCATGTACGCAGATACATATACAATATTTGTAACTTGAATAAATGATAATCAAGTATGAAGACAGTTTTTTAACAATATATTCAGTATTAATTAGATTTAGTCCCACAATTAAAACCGGCCCCATGAGAGCAACCAGAATGCTGATGTGGCCCTTGGGGGAAAATTAGTTTAACACACCTGATATAGGGATAATGGGCACTGAAATACATAAGAATCATATAATGCTGGTTTTTATCCAACTACAAAGACATCCTAACAGTTAAATGGACAGCGGCTGTCAAAATACCCAAAGGACAAGCTGTTATACGTATCTGCTCTCTAAAACCTGTTCTGGCCCTCTCAGAAAAATGCTGTGTTTTGACATGGCGCAGAGCTGATCCATCTCCTCTCCTCACCCACGTCTGTTTGACCAATGGTCTTCAGTCTCCAAATGAGATGGCGCCCTTAGTCACATTGCGTGAGCCCATGCATGACAACGACAGATATGGCGAAGGTTGCATGTGTGTAAAAGAATATGAAGGAAGGCTGCACTCTGGCATTGGTGGGATGGTACTGAGACTGTTGTTTTTAAAATCCACATCTACCGTTACTTCGTCTCATTCGAGAAATGCCCAACATAACTGTCATCCAACGTGGGGCTCGAACCCACGACCCTGAGATTAAAAGTGTCATGATGACTGAGCTAGCCGTTTAAAATATCTGGTTCAAAAGCAAATCAGCCACAGGAAAGAAAGAGGGACACAGGATCATGGGAACAGAGAGAACACTGTCTAATGCCCCTTTTCCACAGTACCCACTTGGGCTCGTTCCATCCAACACCCCGACAAGGTAACCCAGCATGTCATGTGTTTACATGACCAATCATTATCTGATTTCTGGAGTTTCTCTTAGACCGTGACCTTACCAGTTGGCAGCTGGCAGGGTATTTAAGAACAAGAGCCTTGGTACAGTCCCACAAACTCCGGGTCTCTCACCCGCTGATGCTTCTTGAAATGCCTCCCTCAGCCTTCACAGCTCCCCTCTCAAGATGGCTATCTCTTTCAGGCATCTGTTTTCCCTCGACTGGATGTTTGCGCTGGCTTTAATCTCTCTCTTTCCAAAGTGATCAGCGCCTCTGCTCAAGGCCATGATGGAAGCTATATATATATATATATATGTATATATGTACACACATTTTGGGTAAAACCTTGGACAGATGTGATCTTCCTCTTTCTGTATAGAATCTGTGCCATTCAATGTGGCAATCTATACTTAGTCTGCATATCGTGTCAAGACTCAAATTTTGTTTGTATATTATCAAAGGATAGTTGGCGGTAACAAATGATGTGCTTTGTCCTCAATCCAAAAGGACCATATATACTATGTTTTACACTTTTTACCAAAGAAGATAGTTCACACAGCAGTATCTGTTGTTCTACTTCTTTTACGGGTGTATATCCACCCTGATTTTTGCATATCTTCACACATAACCAGTCTTCATTTAAAGTCACAAAAACAACAGATCTGGCAACAAACTGGAAGAGTCCATTTCTGTTATGAGACACGACAGTGAAGTTTCTGTGTTGCTTTCATTCTAAACAATTTTTTATAATTTCAGCAATATTATTGTCACTTTACAAAAGTGTAGCATATGCATATTGCAGACTCCATTATCTTAATGCCTTATGTGAGTCATGTTGCCATGGGTAATCCGATTACCTCCAGGCTTTGCAGCACCATGGCTCAGTTATACAACCGTATGTGTGTCGACCGATGGCGCATGAAAACAGTGACATGGGCTGATGTAATATACTTTTTATTATCTTCCTTGGAGACTTAAGTCAGCCCACTTTCTTCAGCCCAACATGGAACAACAGGACACCTGCTTACCTCTTTTCACTCTGCAAATTAGTCATTTTTGTATTAATAACATCTTTAATTGAATGTTATGGGCCTGGAAACTGCCTCTCTGCCCATTTTTGAATGAACCGGTAAGTGGGAGGAGCTACGCATCGGCAAAATGGCTAAGAGGGACTTGTCCACAATTTGCTTCAAATGCGCTCTGCAGAAAACGACGGGTAATGCCACGGACGCTGCGTCCATCTCTATGTACAGTCTATGGTGTTAACAAATGGATATAGTAGATAGGTTTGCTTGTGCCTGTTCGATTTGCATATTTTCTTTGACTGCAGTGCATTTGCCCCATTTGCCTCTGAAGATAAAAGAGTTGTGTAGGTTTGTAATGATATAATTGTTCTTTACACTGGGTTGCATCACATTCTGTGGTTATATGCTTTGAGTCAGAAGACAGAATTAATGAACAAAGGTCATTTTGCACAAACACTGCACTCATTTCAGTGTAGAGGAAAAACAGTGTAGTTAAACTGAGGGGCAACCGCTGGTGCAGACGGATGAGGCACAATAGGAAATTTTAAAAAACGTATTTACGTATCTGCATGGTGCTGCCATTGTCACAGCCCTGCCCTCTGCTCACCCCCTCCCCTCCTGCTGCACTCATTGCAATCAGCTGCCACACTCACACCACGGCTGCTGCTCATCACCTCATCACTGCTCCCGTCTTAAACCCCAGTCACTCTCCTACCTGTTGCCAGTTTGTCATGTCCCAGCAAATACTTACCAGTGTTGCGAATCAACCTTTATCAGCCTCGCACGTGTTGTGCATAAATCAGGATAATTTGGTTGTTGGCTTAAAATATATCAATTACCATTGGGGATCAGTAATGATATGTTAAAGTGTTTACTACAAAGAGTAACCTCGGAGCATCACCCTGTTATCAGGGACCAATAACCAAACTGATAGTTAAAACTACAGTCTCAAATAGTTAGAAAGGGTGAAATTCGAGCAGACTGTGGGCGCTCCAGCTGTTGTTATAAATTTAATCACAATACGCACAGACGGCGATGTGTTAAAATTATAACAGGGTTTATTAACAAAGCAATAGTTATCTTACAACAACATCACTTAATCATCAACACTATCATAATCCAATTATATTAACAGACATACATTACAAAACAACACAAGTAAGTACATAAACATGATGTGTGTGTGTGTGTGTGTGTGTGTGTGTGTGTGTGTGTGTGTGTGTGTGTGTGTGTGTGTGTGTGTGTGTGTGTGGGTTTGACAAAAAAGGGGGGGGGGGGGGGGTAGAGAGAGGGAGAAATGGGGTGGAGTCACGTGAGTGATGTAACCACAGAAACCAAAATGGCAGGAGTGGCGTTTGTCTGACGCCCCTCCCTCACCTGAGCCAACATGGCAGTTGACCGCCGACTATGAATGGTTGAACAAGGGGAGTAAAGAGGAAATGATCGTTGAGCCTCACGTTCCAAAGGTAACTTATGTAGCCGATCAACTCTCCCACAACTGCACTTTAAGGCAGTTCAAACATTAACTGAGTTTAGTAGAAGAGAAGGAAGGGACAGAAGTAAAAGGACAAGATGTCTACACCGGATCTTCACTCTGACAACAAAACATACAGCTCTTTCAAGTTTCACAAACACAGTGTGTCCTTTACTAACTGAATCTCTGCACAGACATAAACGCCTCTTACTGTGAGTTGCTCCGTTCGGAGTTGTACAGCAAAGTCCGTTCGAGTGGTCCGCAGCACGGTCCGTGACTGGGTCGTGTGCTTCAG